>JAPYZI010001906.1:0-27620 GCA_030523105.1 Ophioninae sp. A BG-2022a | reverse complement strand
TTTTGGCAGAATTTCAAAGTTGGACCATCGATTTTCGCAAATTTTTCCATACATACCCCTTTGCCTCTTTTTTTGCGATTTTTCAAGTGGACTTTCCGGAAAAACTATACGAGATATCGATACGAATCCAACGCCATTATTTAAGTCAGGCAAAAAGCTTCTCCAAACTCACCAATTGAATCCCCATAGCACATAAAAAGTTTGCTCTACAACCTTTTGAAATCTCGTGATTTTTGACATTTCGGAAAAGGGGCCGGGGGAAGTCGAAAATTTTTTTTTTCGTTTTTAAACTCTTAAAAGGATGTATTTGATCGGAAATTTTCCGCTGATTTCGAATCTGCCAGAGTTTTTGCCGAAAGTGCAAAATTAGACTAGGAAAATGGGAAAAACCCTTTCCAGAATAGTTTTTTGACATTTTTCCCTGCTGCAGCTTACTGTAGCTATCGTAGCGACGGAGGTTACGAATTAGCGCAGTGAACAAGTGACAAGTGACGAGTCAAAAAATAGTGAGAAAATTGTTAAACTGAATTTTCTTGACGGTCGATAAGATTTTCAGTTCTGGTGGTACATTTTTGTGAAAAATTTCGAAAACCAATTTCTCCGCCATTTCTCCGCCAGGAGTTGGCAAGGTACCTTGCTTCGATTCCTGCCGCAAGGTACCTTGCCAACTCCTGGAGCGCCTGGCGGTAGTTTTCGGACTACCCCACTAGAAAGTACCGGTGCCGTCTTCTGCTGAGGTTTGACGATAACTGTTACTGCTGTGTCTTTCAAGGAGCCTACAAATTCGAGAGCTTCAATATCGAAACTTCTCCACCCTGATGATGCAGAATGCAACTTTTGCGAAATATTTGTACTTCGGTAGCAACTTCAATCTTTTCCCTCGTTGGTACGTTTGGATTTCGTGGAAAGACATATTTTGACGTCTGAATGCGACGTATGCAGATACTAGAAAGTACTCGTGTTATCTTTTTCTGAGATTTGATGATACCTCGCCGGCTTCTTCCAAGAAGCCAGCTTATTCAAGAGCTTCAGTAGCGAAGCTTCGCCGGCCTGACAAAGCAGACTGTAACTTTTGCGAAATATTTGTGCTTCAGCGACAACTTCAATCTTATCCCCCGTGGGTTTGTTTGGGTTTCGTGGAAATACATATTTTTGACGCCTGGTTACAACGTATGCAGGTGATCTCGCGGGAAAAGCTGGCCTATCCGTATTCGACGAGGAGAATGCTCGGTACCGTGTGCATGTGTGCGTCTGTCGCGTTATATCGATCCTTTCGCTTCGAAGTTGGTCACTCGAGAGATTCCCGGAGTCTGGGGATCCAACAGGGGGCTTTTTCAAGGGATCGACCTGGCGAGCCTGCACAGCCAGCAGGCCTGGGAGAAAAGCCTGCATAAATATAGCGTACCTGGATACGAATTCGACCTGAGTCCCGAGTAGAATAATCTACCTAACGAAGTAGTCGAAAAATGAATGGCGGGGGTTACAATTTTTATGACTAAGGTGGAGCAACGAGAAGTGCTGATTGTCTCGTTAATCCAAGAGTAACGCTGACACAACAAGTGTGTAAATCGTGTAGACACTCTTTACACAAAGTGTCGCATCAAACAACGTAAGTGCGTTGCTTGGATGTTTCTACACGCGTTGTCTCTATATATTATGTGTGCTTGTGCTGGGTTGCACACGCGAGGCATTAAAACCCTTCTATTATATGCATGGAATATTCCATAAATCCGAATATCCAATAAAATACCCTAGTCCGAGTTTTACCTCGACTTTTGCTTTCAAATCCGCATAAAGTGTTCTCAGCTTTACAATGGCAGGTCGATCGATCAATAACGAAACAGATTTTTCGAGTGAGCCAAGTATGGCGATTAAAAATTCCATAACACCGCTTTTATATCTATTTTTTACCGCATCATATTTTTGTGAATAATTAAATTCGTGACAATGAATGCAAATTTAAGAATTAATAAAATGTATACATATTATCCCAATGGAACTGCGTAGTTACGTTTACCAAATGAAACATTAAATTAGTTTGACATCGTGACACGAACAATCTGGTTTTCAAAATGTATTCAACAATTCATTAATTAACACGCTCGAACCATGTTGCTTTTTTCTCCGTTTCGTTTTTACTCCTGCCTTACTATTTTTGTACAGTTCACAAACGTTGAATACGCTTCAACAACACCGAGTTCTTGCATAGTAGGAGCTACGAAGATTAACACTTGGTAGTCTCTTTTCGTCTACCCTCCATTTCATTCAAGACTTATGAAAGTCCAGTGGTACTGGACAACGCAGGGACTAATTATCTCGGTTATCAAAATTCATGTGGGGGGAATGGGATTGTTAAGACCCGTGACAAACGGGAAGAATTTGCTTGCGTCACTGGAATTTCTCTCAGAATTATGGTTATCAACAGCAGACAATGTAACATTCAATATGACGTCCTTTTGATTTCCTCAAATATCTCAATAGCCCAAAAGTTTTCTGTGTTTTTTTTTCATAAAAATTGGATAATTTGTGTGGAATCATAAATATTGTTAATTTTAATAGGTAGTTTAATAATAAATACACACTGATAATATTTATCGTTCGATAATAATTGAGGTCAAATTCGATTATATCGGCGCGTCCACGATTAAAGTTTTATCATTGACTGGACATCCGTTCCGAATGTCCAACAAAAAATTACCATCGAACAAAGCACTATTATTCCGGAAATTTTCATTAATTTTGGCCGCTTTCTAATATCCATTCAGTAGTACTGTGAAAACGACATTGCTTGAACGTAAAAAAGATAATATTTGCCGGATCGTGATTCTTCCAGAATCTCCGTGCGGTCTTTTTTCACCGATCGAATTACACCGCGTTTCCATATTACACGCCATGAAAGAGGAAAAAATTGGTCGCTCAGAAAAACGAGAGTTGCGAGACCTTGCGCTATCATATTGTAATACAGCATTGCTGCGCTCGTTGCTATGGATTGTTTGCGGGGCAAAAAAAATAACTTCTCGTATGGAGTAAATAGGAACAAGGCACGAACGCCGTTACTCACCTAGGTAGGCGGATATTTTTAAATGCGGAAATATATTAAGTGCGAAAGAGACGGAGATAAATATTATTTATATATGTGCAGAGTGTCCGGTCATTATTTGATGAGCCTGAAATTACTTATCGCACGGTTTAAAGCAGTCATCCCATATTGAGATTCTTTTATTCGCTTTTTTGGAGAATTTTTTTTTTTGCCAAGCAAATAAACGTACAACTGCAATTACACTTTACAAATGTGATTATAAAAATACAAAGACATATTTAATCAACATTTTTTTTGCCCGAAATCATTTTCAAAAAAAGTATTTTGTGGTGACCACGATTGGGAGCGTTTTGCTTATCCGATACAAAAAATCAAACAGCATTTTAACCTGTTAACTATGAACTAATGTTGGAACTAGGATTATTAAAAAAATATAGAAAGGTCAATTTGTAACAACGAATTGAATGTTTTATTTTCGTGATTTTTGGGGTTTTTCACTACTGGGGATATTATTACTTCGTATTTTAGCAGCATTAAGGCTTGCGGTAAGCAATTTCAGGTTTATCCATCGTACGGAATTACCGGTCACCTTGTATGCCCAAAACGTTTAATTATATACACATATAACATCTCTAGAGAGCGAAGTCTTCCGGTATCCGGATTTTGATGTTTGCTCGTGTTTCATCATTACCGAGGTCATAGAAACGTATCTTCCTGAAGAACATTGGCATCACACGCGAGTGTTCACAGCGAATATATTTTCTCTTGTATTTCATCTCAGGCCGGATTTTATCGAGAAAAAAGGCGAGTCCTTCCGGCTTTGTCCTTGCAAATGAAATTTATGAACAAGAAAAACTTACATCTGGAATTCTTCGGCCTTTATAATGTTAATGAGCCGTTTGTTTTCGCGTAGAATATTCCACAGATGTACATACGATACAAGTGCATTTATTCGTTGTGCGAGGAGAGACGTTCGGACCAGCCGGTTGGTTGAGAACGGGTCAATGAAATTGCAGCGGGGACACGCGGTTTTGAATGTTTAATTAATGAAGCCGTTCGAGCGAAGTGGGTGCGCTCACCCGAGAGTTCCACCTAGCCTTGTTACAAGAGGGCAACAGACAAAGAAAGAAAGAGACAGACAGCGAGAGAGAGAGAGAGAGAGAGAGGGAAAGAGAAAAACAGAAAATAGTTGCTCCGAATACTCACATATCTTTTCCAGAGATAAAGCAAATCTAATACAATATCCTAGGTTTCATCAAATTACGAAGTACTTCGCTGGATCTAGTTTAGTTTATCTTTTTTGCGAGATACCGATAATTAAATAATGCGATTAATTAATTGATGCCCATTAAATCCGTTTTTTTTTTTCAACTTTTGTTCACCACGCTGCAAATCCAAGACTGTTGTTTTAACCCAATTACCTGTATCAATTTTTTCGTCAATTTTTACACAGTTTCGCTTGAGTAATTTTGAAATTCCCTTTTATACGTTTTATATGAATAAATTGTTTTAAACATATTCGATATGTATACGCGTGAAAATTGGTGCTCACGTGGTTCGCGTATTTTGAATTAGATAGCAGTAACGTGCTAAAGTTTATTGCGATTTAAGTATTCAAAAATACCGATCCAACGTGTTTTGATTTTATGTAACACCGTTCAGTCACGTGTTGCGTTTGCACGTGATGATTTCTAATATACGATAAAACCATGTATGATTCTCGTAGCTGAAATCGTTTGAAAGGAAATTTGCACACTAAAAAAATAAATCGTTTTAGTTGGATTCCAACGATGCGAATTTCAGTGACATATAATATTTAAAAAAGCGTGTTATTCGACCTTATTTAAACTACTAAATAGTGTATTTTAAAAAACATCATCGTTTCATTTTCAAACCCCCCGGTTTAGTAGTACGGGTCGCAGTGGTATATACATATATCTACTTGGAATTTGCAAGCCGAGTTCGTGCTCGCATCATTATCTAATTACCACGTGAAATAATTTTCTCGTTTGGTACCCTCTCGTTATTGCACGAAGGTTGAGCGAAGATCCTTGCCGAAGCAGACGGCACGATACCATAACGTGCCTGCCCGCAAAATATTTTACGACTCGTGATGATCGAATTTCCAGGATCCTGCAATTTTTCGTGCGAAGCAGCAATCCGTCCGGAAAGAACTGTCATAAGAATCACTTCAGACACGATCTTCAAACGGTCGTAACTTTCGGGCATTTTAACATTTTCGAACACGTTTATAGAAAAATCGTTATATCGAAATGTCACGTACGATTAATCGGAATCGTATCGCGAGCGAGACTGATCAAACCGTTTAGTTCATTATATCGCCGCATTCAACCGCGATACATATATCCAGTCGGCAATGTTTGCGCCCGACCAAATATGTCACGTCTGTATGTAACGCGCACCGTACGCATCTGCCGATTCCCTTGTTCCCGGATAGTAATAATTCGACCGCGAACAACCGATGCACCGATCCAGCCGCGTATTCGGATCCCAAGAGAATAGCCACATTGTTCGGCTCGAGAATATAATGGGCGAATTATGCGTGCCTGTGTCTTCGCTAGGCTTATTCCGCATAAAGCGAGACGCTGCCGTGACGAGGTGGAATGAAAAAAAATTATTTGTTTTGGGAGCTGGGGAGAGAGACTCGTGAGAGAAAATTTTCATTGAGCAAAAGGGGATTCGGAAAGACGAGGAAGTGGACTGCTGGTGTGCAAATATTCGTTGGCTACGTATGTATGAGGCAGGGTCTGATCAGCCGTGTAGAAAAGGTAGCAAATGCTACAGACTTTGGGTCTCTGGGGGCCCTACGTCTGCAATATAAATCAGGCTTTAAAATACTTTTTAAATATTTCCTGTGCTAAACGCATATAGATGCGTCGAGTGACTGCTGTATTCGGGATAATCCGGAAATTGAAATTACTCACAGCAGAAAACGAAGTTCGAAAGCACTCCAAATATCATACGTAGCTACCAAGACGACGTGGTTCAACCAAGTTCGATCGTCCGAATTTCCGCGAGCAAAAAAGGCGCGGCGACTAATTCGCCGTATACAGAATTTCAATTTGCCTAGAAAATTGATCAAATTTTCCGTATGTTTGTTCCGTCGGATTGCGTCGCAATTTGAATCGTTATTGATTCGTTTCGCTTCGTCGAATCTTGACGTATCGACGATTTTCGAGGGATCACACATACGTTCGTGTACCACTGCACTTTGCTCGGAGATATTTATATATACGAGGTTGATGATTCCCGGCTCGTGTGGTCTTGAAATATTCCATTCGTAAATTAACGTCCGGCAAAATATACGAAAGATTTATGTTTTTCTGCGTTTCGTTTGGAAATACACACACGTTGAAGGCAGGGATAGGGAAGAAACGGCCTCGATTTCGCTACAGCATCAACGATTGTTGCGCACATATGCACGAATATTTCATAGGTTATGGGATACTGTTATAATTTTTTGTTTACTATAGGGGAATTTAAAAATCCAACTAAAACGCGAAACTTTCATCGCGAAGCTGCCAGTGTAGTAAGAATGATGATTAGGCACAATCACGAGATATCTCAATTGACCCAATGAAATTCCGTATGTTTATGTTTCTTGGACCAACTTGATCCAATCAATGTTAATGCTGTCCTATGTGTAGAGGTGGTCCGGAATTGACCGGGTGTTTTACGCTGCGGTGGATTGATCTAGATTTTGTTTAGATTATAAAAAATACCTGACGCGTCCTTTACAAAGCACGTTGAGGGAAGGATCCTGCTATCTAATCAAGTTCGAATCTGTCCTCTAACGGTTCCCAAATAGCAATTGGAGTTGTACATGTTTCTATCAAATAGAACTATTTTGGACTTTTCCTCAAGCTCCTTCAGATCTGGTACCAACTACTCTCCATTCTGTATACTTCATCACCGCATGCATTGAACTATTCAGACGTACGATCCTCCTAAATAACTCAACTCGATGACCACGAATCAGGATGCAAGGAAAATCATCCGAAGGATGAAACTCCCCAATGGATGTCCATCTCGACTGAAGCAAGTACTTCAGCATGATCCCAAACTCAAGCAAATGAAGTAAGTAAAGTTCCGAACGACTTTACGTTTCGATACACCCCAATGTAAAGGATATAACAAATCGATAAGACAATTTCCCAACAGCAGTTTCCATGGTACTTCCAACGCTTCTACTGAAAATGGATAACTCAGTATCCGTTTTTCATCCATTCCACATGGCCTTACCGGCTCGTCTCATAGAGTTATGTTATGTGTTCGGGTTATATTATCCAACGATCCAAGAACTTTCCACAAACTGTTTTCCTATTTCCATTTTTTACCTTTCCGCTTCTTTTGCGTCTCCGTCGCCCAAGCGGAACACAAGAAAAACGTTGAGCGTATACGCGAAGCTTTGAATGCAAATGAGCGTGCGCAGTCCCGAAATGGCGATGGGAGAAAAACAAAATGGAATCTTTCTTCTCTTAGTACACAAGCCTAGAGTTGCTGATGGAGCTAGAGGGGAAAAAAAAAGTTTTTCTCACCCAGCTGGGATGCCCAGAAAGAGCATCTCTCGTTTCTCCTGTTGGACGCCTATAAATATACATACGGAGGAACTCTCGAATAACACACTTGGGGCAACAACTCCTGTCGCTTGATCACGTGATCTCGCGATCTCGTTTGGGTCACACTGGATTATATAAACCATGTGTGCCCTATAAACGCACTGAACATGTTTGCCTCTCTCTCTCTCTCGGTATCTGACTTTGTTCCTTGTCCCATCATCATATATGTTATAAAGGTTCGCGGTTGGAACGACGTGTGGCTCATCTCGCGTCGGCGGTAGGAAACCATTGTTTAAATTCGCAAACTACGCAATGACAGGGCAGTCCCCACAGTTATAGCACGGAGAAGCATCAAATAGATACGAATGTAGTACGCCACGGTCAGGCTCGCTTTGTCAACGAGGTCTGAGCAATTTTCAAACAGACAGTTTCCGATCATGTCTCTACATACGTATATCTGCGAGTCAGAATGTGTATTGTACATCCAGCTGATTATATTTAATCGGTACATATTTATATACGCATATATATATATATATGTGTGTGTGTGTGTGTGTGTGTGCACGAATATTGGTGACCCGTAGTTTGAACCCTCGATAGTGATTTTATTTTGGTCATGGGCTGGAGAGACTTCACGCTGTTTTTACAGCTCGTTGTCGATTCTTTTTTGAGTTTTCTAAATCCATTATGTGTGCATGTTGCTTTGGGGGCAAACGTTAGTTTGGCAACCTGAAATGAACAGGTCATCACACATTTCTTTTTTAGTTTATATTGAAGTGTTATTTCGTTAAAATAAATAAGAAAACGATACATTTTATGAAAAATAATGGATTGTGTAGAAAATAATTATGAATATCGTAAACATAGAATTTGTTAAAAATAGCGAACAAGGCAAACTAAGCATAAATCCAAAAAGGTCGCAAAGTTCAAACTGCAGATAGAATTTCATTTATTTATAAAGATAGACTTTTATTTATGTCTCTCATGCAGAAAAATGTTGATCTTGCTTGAAACATAATTAAGGACTTCCTACTTTTCTTAAATGTTGCGCGTATATTGTTTTAGATGCGATAAGCCAGCAAATGAGATACTTCATAGACCCATGGGAATGTCTTTGCATTGCCGCATCACTATTGATTTTAAAAATCTGTTATCGCATTCCAATCGCAGTACAGTAGGCGAGTTGGCTCGTCGCGTTTGATAATAATCTAGTAGGTAATATTCACGAAGAGTAATATTCTCCCGAAGTAATCAAAGTCCAGTGGGCGAGTTGACTTGTCGCGTTTGATAATAATCTAGTAATATTCACGAAGAGTCATATTCTCGGAAAGCAAGTTCAAGATCGTGCTCAACCCACATTCTCGACACCGAGTAAAAATCATATGAGAAAGCAGGACGCGAGCTCGGCTTAAAACCGACTGTACAGGGTATCTCAGTGTGTCAAGACATTCTATTCAGCTTCTGGGCTCGTGGAATATGAATGAATTCAATAACTCGAATTTTAATGCAAAGATTTTGCATTAACCGTCAGGCTACAGCCCGTTTTAATAAAATAACTTGAAATTCAAGCCTATGTAAAAAAAAAGTTTTTTTGTGGAAATCACTAAAATGATTGAAAATTTATAACAACATTAATTTTTGTATACAGTAAAGTTCTTTGCCCCACCACATTCTCACCAACCAAATTTCATGAAAAAATATCAACGGTTCGAGCAATTATAAAAAATCTCGTGAAGGAGTTTTAAACGTGAGGAGTTCAAGACTACAGATGATTTTCATCACTCCTACGTTCAACTTTCCTCTTCGTTAGATTTGTCTCAACCTACGCACATGTTTTATTTTAATTTTCACGGTAGTTCAACCCCTTAAAGTTTGTATTACATTGAAGCCTAAAATCGACATTCCAGAAGTGTGCAAGTGCAATTCCTCTTTCCTTTTGCAACTCGATCGATTACCTATCGATTATAACACATACTTTGAGCTTTGATTCAACAAAGACACCCTATATTCAAATCATAGTGAAAAGGCAGGGGCATCTCGAGGCCCGAGCTCGTGGCTATCGATGTGGAAAAATCGCTTGCATGAAACAGCGGTATTGACCCCACGGACTATTTACCATCCATCTTTTACTACCCCTTCCCCGCTCTCTCTCTCCCCTGTTACATAATACGCTTGTAAAAAAAAGGCCGCCGAGGTCAAGATTTGTGCGTGGCCTTGATCGATCACAGTCTGTCCAACTACGTAAGTAGGTCGATTGCGCTTCTCAAATCCGCTTCTATCAACGATTCCATCCGCATTCTCGTGCGTAATTTTATAAGTGCGAATATATGGATGGAGTTGTTCGGTGATCGCGTTTCTAGAGGGATCTTCGTCGACGACGTTTGACACACTGTCAGTATATTTATTAAACCACACTAATTTCAGGATAATTTTAGAATCATCACGAAATTTAATGACCCACATTACTTTTAGGATTATTTTTGAATTATTGGGATATTCATTGTTCTAATGTCAAGATTTTTTAAAATAATCCAGAAGTTTTTTAACGCACTCAAATTTCAGGGTAATTTCAGAATAATCAGGGAACTTATTAATCCAGGCTCATTTTAGAATAATTTCGGAACAATCGTGATATTTACTAGTTCAAAATATCAGTAATGATAAATCAAGATATCGGAGTCGACGAACGTTTGACGAGGTCTTCGCAAGTTCGTCATGGGTTTCTACACTTTCCCTATTTGCCAACTATCTGCTGCAGAAGTTGTTGATCGTTTCGATCAGTTGAAGAAATTGGAAAGATAGTCCGACGAAAGAAAATCTACTTCCCACGGGGCAAAGTGGATTATAGATATTTTAATAGCGAGCTAACTTTCACGAATGGAAAAAACAAGTACAGCGAAAATTGAGGTCACGCGATCAGGCTTTAACGACGGCTAATGACGAGCATTTCGCGAGCCAGTACTGGGATGGATGACCGCTAAGCTTTGCTCTGGGCTCGTGAAAAGGTCTCTTGAAATAAAAAGTAATGAAAAACAATTGTCGTGCTCGGGGATTGATTGATTCCGTGGATTTCTTTATAACTCCCTAAAAAATGCGACGACCGATAAATAAACCCAAACCGACGATTAAGTTCTGAATAATTCATAGACGCAAAGTTCGATAGTATTATTTCACGTTGAAAATCTTTGGATATTCTCGAAAAAAAACTTTGGAATATCTTTGGAAAATTTTGTTCAAAACAATTTCAGCGATTTGTCTCGCACTTATACGCTACGCGATACAGCTTCTACTTCGCCTTAATAACAGACGAATGATCTCATGATAAAATGTAACACGTCCACAAGAATCGTACAGTTGTCAAACGAATCATTTTCCTCGTGCATATTTCCCAATTGTTATTGACAATGAACGTTCATGAGAACATCGTTGGGAGAACATTCGAGGCAACGATTTCCTTCGTACGCACTTTTCGCCGCGCGTGCACATCATCACTCCGTCCTCCGGCGATGGATCGGGTTGCGGTTTTCTCGCGTTTGCAAGATCCTGAAAAATTTGCATAATTGCCGAGAGAAACTGCCTGAGGAACGCGAGAGATTCGCATTCTTTAAGAAACCCAAGCTCACGGAAATGTGAATCGTCTCGAGAGCTTGTTCTTTCGGGAAACGCCGAATCATTTTCTTCAATGAAATCGCACCAACTCTCACGTTACACTCAGCTCCTATTTGCCTTCAAGTTTAATCTTCCCCAAAATCCCAAACAAACCAAAAAAAAATGTTATCAAAGAAAGAGAAGCAGTCTTTCCACTCAATTGTAGGCTCTTTTTCATAAAAACATATATAACTAATAGTGGAAGAGAGGATTGTTACTCGAATCTCATGCACGATCGTTTGCAATATAATTTGGAACTCGCTCGCACTCCCCGCCTGAACCTCGTCCCTTCCACTTACGAAACGTAGACAAATTTTGCTTGATCGAAACTTCGATGTAATATGCCTCCAGTGATCATTACAATAGCGTCGCACGACAACTTTGCATATCCTCGTACCGAAGATATTCTAACGAGATAAATATCCGCCGGTCCGAGCGCATTGTCACGTATTTATGTGCGCACCGTGAAACATTATTGCGCAATTCCATTTGCGTTTTTTTCCCTCAATGATCCCAACATTCTTGAGAAACGTATATCTTCTCGAAGTAATACCACGAGTGGAGTATCAATTAAACTGGGCAGTCCGTTTGCGAAGGTTTCATTTACGAACACTGTTTCGAGTCGAATGAATCATGAGAGGATAAACGTCGATGTTCCAAGATATTTCAAGAGGAAATCACTCCAAATTGGAGGACATTTTACCAGGGCCTTCGATTATTTTGTAAACAAACAAAAAATGTTGGTTGCATCACCTCGTGCATGGATTGCCCTTCCTTTCTCCACTGACGCCGCTCATGACCATCGATCGCTCGCAAAATCGATCCCGTACTCTTTACTTTCGAACTTTAGTCGAATATCGTGCAAATTCAGTCAGAAAACACGTCCACGGGAACTCGTTTGTAATGTTGAATCTGGGAACAAGCTACTGTGAGAACGATGCTCGGAGTCGTTCATAAAAATCAACTTTCCCCTATATACACCCCCCTCCCCGCCCTAATATATATTCCTCAAACCCGAGTATGTGTGAGATTTTGTGTAAGAGAGCATACATATGTACTGCTCCGATGTGTCCATTTGAAAACGAAAAGGCGAAGTTTCCACCGACCTATTAAAAACGCATTAAAAATCGTTCTCCGTTGATTCTAGGAGAGGTAATAATATTTATCCAGAAAAATCGATATATCATGAGTGTGTCGCAGTGCCGGTTGCGGCTTGGACTAAACGAGTTTTTCCGAATTAGCATATTACACAGTGTAGGAGTATGTTTGCATAAAGAATGAGCATGGATGATTGAAATAAACATATATGTATATTTTTAATTGATTCACATTTCTAATGAAATTTTTCTATTTATTTAAAAGATAATTGTATTCGCACATATGCAGACACACATCGATAAAATTATATAAAATTAATAATAATAATAATGTGATTAAAAATAATATGGAAAACATACAATAATATATATTTTCAATATTATTCATAAATGCGTAATAATAATAATAATAATAATAATAATAATAATAATAATCCAATCAAATAGTGAAAATACAAATACAATTTTTTAATGATAAGGCACACTCGCTATTTTCGTTCGAAGTACCAAGTCCTGCTGAAAAATTTCATTTCGTTTTTTTTATAAGGACAGTAACTCGTGGGCAGTGAAACTTTTTCGCGTAAAAAATTTCGATTGGCATCTTATATTTGGAAACGATTCACTAAACATGAAATAATGAGTTAATTAAATGCAAAAAAAAAGTATGATTATATTAATATTTATAAAATTCAAAATCGATATTTTTTGAAGTTATCTTTGCATGAGCATGGTTTGATGCAAGTTGGCATGATTTACAGCGTTTCGAATGCGCGAAAATTTCTTTTCACAATACTTTAGTATTAAATGAATGTATAGTATATAGCATTAAATCCTTTCGAATAAAGGTTCAAATAAAATTACGTACAGAGGCGCACCAGGACTGCCTTCAAGATGTGACGGCGAAATGCGAGTAGTGATGAAAACGAATCACACGCATGCCTATATCAACGCGATATGCATCAATAAGCTGGCAGAATGCGCTGAATTTACATTCGCGTATCGCGTATCAATCAATTCGGCGTTCTGCTAGTCGTGACAGGAATGCGGAATTTTTTTTATGTGCCTGGTTATAAAGAAATGTAAAAGGCTTTTTTTCTGCCAAAATTTCATGATTGCCGGTCTCAGGAAACATACCTAGAAAATTTATTTAGTTTTACTTGAGTTTAAGAAAATTCTGTATAGAAATACTGAATTTTCTCGACAATTAATAAAACTTGAATAATTTTTCTAAGTGGGATCATAAAAAAGATTTAGCTATATTTTCTCCAATTGTTACTTAAGAAAAATAACTATTCTTAATTTTTTTTTCTTGTACGATAAATAGTTGAAACCCACGACAATATTAAAATCTGAATCAATAATAAAAATGCAATGACAATCGTTTCCTTGCTTTTATTTTTACTTATACGAAAAACATTAATTCCTAAAATAACATTAAAACCTAAATTAATAATGACCATTTTTCTATTTCAATGTCGAATTTTTTCTTTTTAATAATCATATTTTTCAATTTTCATTTTTACTCTCATAAGAAAGATGAAAAGTAACTTATCTTTTTGAAGATAAAAATCATTCGGAATAAAGTCACTAAATTTAGGGCGATTTTTTTCAGTACAAAAATTAAACGCGTGTTATTTTTCAAATTTCCCTATTTCCCGCGTTCTCCAAAATGGACGGGATTACATTTCCGTCGAGCGCGCAAATACGTTTTCTTTCGATAAACAATTTCGATGGAAAAGATGAGAACGAACTACTGATCAACGGTGTCATAAGGGTATCTTCGAAATAGATCGTTCATCGCAATTATTAAGCGGAGACGAAACGAATGAGTTGTGATTATCGGAGGATCGTGCTTCATTATTTGTCCCGAGCACTTGAAACACATAATCATCCTGATTGCTGGCACCGGTTCAGTGTTTTATAGCGATACTATTGAAGCGTCAACGAGGTCGTCCTTCTCGATCACCAGTCAAAACTGGCGCGCACCGAAAACAAGTTGTTCGAAAATACACTTTTTATGCTCCTCCATGGATCATTTCATGTATCAAATCCGCTTCAATCTGATTTTTATCATTTGAAATAATCCTTCAGATTTTAGCCCGATGATCGTGAATGATACAGCCTAGGAGAAAACTATTTGTTCCAGCCGGACAAAAAATGGAATATTTCAACGAAACAAAATCGTAAACCAACTTACCAAACTACGTTTCAAAAAGGACAAACCCAAATTCATTTTGCTTTGTTATTTTTATTTTTACAATTTTGTTTGTAGCCTGTACGTTATTTTGAAAATGAGTTTCGTCTTATACGCTTTTGTCAAACAGACTGTATCATATTTCAACTAATTTCTGGCAAGTTATTTCACACATGAAATAAAAGACTATTCGAAAGTTTATCATAAGCTTTTTTGAAGCGACTATAAATTAAAGCATGAATATTTCTCCACATCATTTCACTAGTATGGGATATAGGTCGTGTAAGTATTTATGGCATACGAATTCAAGGTTGAGCATGAACTAGAAATTAAGTTTCCTGTCGATCTTGTCCGAGTACCCAAGAGAGTCTGAGTCCTTCGATCTCGATCGTTACTCTCCATCCGACTGACGAGGTTAATCCTCAGGGTGACGTTGTCGGTATGAAGTGCGAGAATGTATTCATTTGGGAGGGAAACCCCCGTAATAAATGAGAAGGGAGAGCCAGAGAAAGAGAGAGAGAGGGAGAGCGAAGAGAAAAAGAGGTGAAAGAACAAACCCGGCCTTGAAGATCTGACTCAGTATTTTTTTATGATAGAACGAAACTCTGGCATTCGAAAAACCAACGAAAATTTATTTCCTTCTTCAGACCCAAGCAATTCGATCAGCAGATTTTTTATGCGCAAACATCTAAAAGAATTACGACTGCGAACTTCTGACTACTGGAATGCATTCCAAATATTACAGTTGTTAAAAAATCGATCGATTTATCTCATTTTTTTGTTTGTTTGGATAATGAAAAATTATTTTATTTATGCTTTGATTATCGAAAACAAATTTTTGCATATTTCACAATTTATTAAGAAAAAATGGCAGTGTTATTGATAATCGTTAATTGAAAAAAATAATGTTGTCAAAATGGTCAGCCAAGTGTAAACTATTACTGCGCTGAAAAAGTGTACGAAGTTGGAAGGGAATCCATTTATTAGATGTCGAAGTATCGTGTGCAATGTTTCGAAAAACATACTTTCGGTAAACTATGAATGTTTCAAATAAATCGTCAGAGCTTAAGAAAAAAATATATGCTATGAACATTTCTTTGGATTGTTCTTCCAAACATTTTTTTAAATGTTTCAAATCACGCAACCCCTTAATGATAAATAACAATACATTTCGTACAGAAACTACTGAAAAAGAACATAGATACCTACAGTGACCATGATCTGCCGTTGTTTGATTGCAAGACTGAACGCTATTGTTAAAGGGTTTAGTCGTGTCTTAGCAGGAAATTGCATAGTAATGAGTTGTCGCTGCTAATGACTCCCATTCACACCCATAGTTGATTCTAGCGAGATTTCCTGACGATTACACCACATATTCTCGTTAGCCTGGACAGAATTATCCATTACAGTCTGAAATAACTGCATTTGAGTATCGATCGTCGTATGGCTACATGGACTTCCATGTATTCTACACAAATGTATACATATATACTGAAAAATATTCGACAGAAAGATAAAAATATTGTTCAATTTAGAAATATAAATAATATCTTCTTGTCTCTTTATTTTCTCATTATATTTTGTTTATAATGAGAATTCTACCTTTTTTAATTCGCTCATGCTCTCTTTTTCACATTTTTGTAACGGTTTTGAATCTGACCACTTGATTTTCCCAATTTGACTGATCTCTATAATATATTTTCTTCTTTATCATGCTATAACATTCATTAGTTATAAAAACAAATAACATACGTGATTATGAGGGAAGATGAAATTAGAATAAACGTATCAATAGACTGTGAAATCACTGAACGATTTTGATAAATTTCCAATATTTATTTTACGTTCAATATCTGTATCCTGTATAATATATTGAATGTAGATGGCACTCAATTATGTATAACGATGAGAGTTGACATCCGTTCCTTGTTTGCAGCCGAATGCTATAAATCAATGAACGTGTGTGTCCGACGAAAGGCTACAGTCTACGATTAAAAAATGCACAATTTCGTTACATATTCTTACGGCCAAGATCCGAATCCATTGACTTCAGAATTAATCAGCAATCGCGTTTATTGGAAATCGTTCGAGTCAATAATGGTTGAAGGAATCAGATTGAAAAATCGTTTGAACATTTATTCGTAAATACATTAACGAAGTTGTGTATCAAATTCCATTAAAAAATAATTACAATTAATAACAACTAATACTGTTATAAAAAATAATTATTAATTATTCATAAAAATTAAAATAATAATTAAAGCAATTATAAACAACCCCATTGAGGACCTCTAAACCTGAGCAACGGTGTGCTTGATTTTGGTCATGTGGTAAATCCAAAACAAAAAAACAGTTTTTTTTTCTTGAAATAAATAATATTGGCGATTAATCGACCGAGCTTTTTTGTCATTATGTTTCAATGGCGAAGAATCTTTTCTTTTCATTTTTTATATAGGTAAAAGCAGATCATTATCATTAATAACTAATAAAAAAAGGTATTAAGAAGGGAATCATCGTCAAGACTCAAAATCGTGCCGAGAATTTTGAAAACCATGTTTTCTCCAAAACACCGTTTGAATTTTGACCAGCAGTTCTTTGTAATCAAAATTTGAATTTTCCACTCCGATTCGAGGTGCCCGAAATGACGAACGATTCGTTGACATTTTGACAGTAACCCCCACCCCAATTTCCAGGGTGTGTAGAAAGTATATCCACATCGAGACTTTATACAAGGACGTTTTTTACCTTTCACAGTATACCACAGATCCTCTACGATTTCGCGATCTTATATACATGTGAATATATAGACACATCAAACAGAGCATTGTGTAGGATCGATCCAACTCTCCTACCAATGTATAGAGTCGCTGATCGAAATGGGAAGGACACCTGGTGAGGGAGAGGGAGCGAGTTGGTGAGGAGGAGGAGGAGGAGGGGGGGCAGATGTGTGAGGTTAGAGTACAGAGAATATAGTTTGCGCAGTTCGGTGCTCACTGGGCCAGGGTCGTTTCTCCGGTACTGGAAGCAAGACCTCACACCAGTCAAGCTATCGTTCTTCGGGAGGAATAGGAAGTGGCGCAAATATTTTATAACTTCGCTAAGATTAACAGATTCTATGCGAGCGTCGCTCAACCTTGGAGAATAAGTCTCAAGTTTTCAGGGGGAATCGGAAGTCTGCTGGAAAGCTGTAGGTAAATTTTAAGTATTTCTGAATAATCGAAGCGTATTCCAGAATAAATGAGTTCCCATTGAGCATAATGGGCCGTGGTGGAAACGGGAAGAAAGTTTTCGGAAGATTCGTCGACAAGTCATTTCGACCGTGCACGAATTTCCGGATAGAATTTTGGGTATTACCTTTTTTATGAACATGAAACGCTACGTTTTTATTTTTTTATTGATATGCAATGTTGATTGATGGCGAATCGAATAATTCCAAATTAGGTCAGAATCGTTCGGGGTACGAGTGCGCGTTCTTCTAATTGTTGTAGTCACAAATTAATAGTGGAATGATACAATTCGAGTGATTAATTCAAAATACGTTTAAATTAACAATTTAAGAAAAGAAACATTGTTTTTTGTGACCTTTCGCAGCAAATGAAAACGTGTGTTAATCAAAACGCTTGTGGGCATACGTTGTGGGCCAGGTGAAAGGACGCGGGTACATTAAAAATAACAAAACATCGTAAGATTTTTAGCCAAAAACTATATATATATATCGAAAATAATGCATCTCGAAAATAATGGGTCTGCGCACAGTTGCCCCACATGACACTCAGAGGCCGACTGAGATTTCGGTGTTAAAGCAGATCCCTATGGCATTCTGTACCAATTGCGCTGATGGACGTTCCACGTCGTACTCAATCGGGTTTGACACTCGTACCTTCGATCTTGCGATGGAGGAAAAAAGGATTATGAGGGGTGGAGGAGGTAAAAATCGTTAGCTCGTCATTTAAAGGTTTTTCGTTCGTCAAACCGCGAACGAAATCCGGACTCTGGGACACTGCGGTTGAGCCGTGGAACGAGCCAATATACAAGGGGCAAATTCGGACGTTGAATATCCGACGATAAAGAACGCGTGATGGACTTGGATGATTCGTGGTGCGAGCATCACGTATCTATCTACGATAGATGAATTCTTCTTTTTTTGTATCTCTCGTATATCCCTTTTTTGCCTGTTCAAGTGATTTTTCGGAAGCGAGCATTGTGTTGGAATTACGCGTTCACGGTTTAACGCGCCGGCGAATGACTAACGAGCGTTTTTTGCCCATTTTTATCAAAATTGACCGATGAAATTTCAGAGATCGAAATTTTATATTTCGAGACTCCTCGGTGCTTTACAAAAATGCTTTCGTAAAATTTGATGCAGATGGTACTTAGAGATATGATAGGTTATATAACAGTCCGTACTAGAATTCCATATCGATTCAATTCAATCCCGTCGACAATTTCCGTGCGAGATACTATCGCAAAAGTGCAGTCATACTCTTCTTTGTGAGAGTTTCCTCAGTTGATAGGGCATTGTTATAGGACCCTATAGGCCAGTGATATTAATGACAAAAGACGGTGTGCGGAACGATGGCTCTGGAGATAGCTTCGGAGTAACCGATGTTCAATTGTTCGCTCATTTTTCTTGCCTTCGTTGACAGGACAAGAAGTTTAGTTCCTCTGTGGTCAGCCTCAAGGCCGATATTGATAAGAAGAAAGAATCGAAGTTGCGAAGCTCTGAAACGTGACAGTTCAAGCGCTCCGAGGCATCACGTTTTCGCTAGTTTCGTTCTTCTTACCTACCATCCTTCGTCTCCAATAGCAGCCAACCCGACAAACGTCAACAAGCTCAGCAAATTAATTGTAAACCCATACACGGTGGAGAGCGCGAAAAATCCCCAACCGCACCAATGACGAGAAGTGACGAGCTCGATAGATGAGAGACATCACGTTTCGTGGATGAACGTTCCGGCGCTTAATAGCAATTAAGACAGATGACTAAATGACGAAGTCTTGACGACATGCTCACCCGGCCGATATGAATCCGACTTACAGAGGCCGCAATTAAGATGACTCAATTAATTAATTCGTCTCTATTCGGACGTGCTATCAGAATTCACCCAACGTACCGGGTGCCCAATCCGTAATTTTTTAGGGCAAGCCTGACACATCTTGTTCGTTGATGGTACAGTCTTCCGACAGGTTTTTCGGATCGTTGAATCCGGTCGAAAAAGATTGAAACTTGTGTTTTAATTTTACCAGGACTGGCCAAAAAAGCCAATACTTAATTTGAAGGATGACTGCAACTGGCCACTGAAGCCAAGAATGGCTTTTAAGACTTATCAAAACTGACTAAGAAAGCTAAACCTGTTTTTCACGATGCTTAAAAGTGGCAAAGAGCTAAAACTGGCCTTTTAGAATGACTGAAACTAGCTAAAGGAAACTAAAACTGAAAAAAATCTTTCAACCAATAGCCCAAACTTTTCAGCTGTTCACGAATCAAGTACCTACAAGTCATCGCGTTCATAAAGCAATGAAGTATTCGTCGAGTCGGACCAACTGAAAATTTTGTTACAGAGTTTCTGACAACGGTGCTCGATGCAGGGAAAATTGTACTCCAAGATAATTTGAAGTCCACGAGTTATCTCATAGCTATTTCTAATCTTATTCATCTTCTGCTACGACATAGAAGAGATTATCGAATATAAATTGAACACGGCGTTGCCCCCGGCCAATGGAATCTTCACGAGATGTACCAGCAGGTTTTTCTGTCAGTAAACTGGCGTTTTGATGTTTGGGTGATTGGAGTTGACGCTCGGATACCCGGTATATGCAACGTTTTCTGTAGAGAATATTAGTGTCGGATCAAGTAGATTTGCCATTGTCGCGGATGCCGCGCGCCTTCACACCGTCCGTTTCAGTGTCGTCCATGACCTACGCCCACGCAATGCTATCCGAAAGCCAACGCTTGTGAACACTTTTACCACGACTTATACCAACGCAATGAAATCGCCTCCGCCCTCTCAGACCTCTATAATTGCCCAACGAGTTTTAACTTTTTCTGTCCATTTGGATCTTATTTCGACCTTCCTATGCTCCGGCGTTCCGACCCCCGCGATCATTCGATTCAATGTCAATGTTGAAAGACTCAGCGATACTTTTTTTTTTCAACGCGAACCATCCTCGTGCTTGACCACTCATTCTTGATCAGTCGCTTTTAATTACTCGATAAACGCCCTGAACGACGGTCTTTACCTTGTTGAGGTCGAATCTTTTGCTCCTTGGCAGAAATATATGAATCGTATATTGTTTTTTTGATAATTGGTATCCCGGAATCCTGACCCATGCATATAGGGATTGGCAATTGGATTACATTAGTCAAAAGTATAACGATTCAACTTGACGACAATTGGTAGTACAGTTGGATAGCAATAAGAACGACTATGGCAGCCCAATTATATGATAATAGGTACATATTCGATTAGATGGCAATTTAAAAAATATGGCAATCCGATTGAACGACTACACGCGCAAGTACGGTAATCACATAGGAAATCAATAGGAACAAGTACGGCAATCCAATTTGGTACCTGCGCCAATTTATACATTGGTTCCTTCGCTGACCCACCCAAAACTCAGTATCGGCATATCCGATAGATCCAGACGTTGGTCGTTTTTAAATAATCTTTGAAACGTCACCTCGTCCACATGGAATACGTATCTAAGGCTTGTAAAATCTAGTCGCTACGTAACGCGCGTACGTTGGAGAAGAGACGGGATAGCACGAGCTCAGGCTACTTTGGGTCTATAAAATAGATGGATGAGCGCACTGCTTCTGGTTATGTCAGCATCCTCTGGACAGACAATAGACGACCCCGCGCGTTATTGTCTGCTGCTCGCGTTGCTTCTACACATATTTCCTATACATATACACACAGTACGAAATAGGGGAGAGTTGACTGTACCGACACAACGAAAGGTGTGTACATCAGCATGCACATCTCCGCAGCCACGTATGTGCTTGTATTATTACCTATCCGTCGCCGTGGACGTCGGCTAAGCAATCTCGGCAATCCACACTACAAACCACCACCAACCATCGTTCGCTACGCCACTACGTACAGAATTTACCGTTCCATCGAGTGATCCTTACTAATCGACGTAACAACGTCCCAGTACACAAATATACGTGCTCGCGCGTGTGCGCGTGGATACGTATTCGTGTTTAGGTGTTACTTTAGTATACAGAGCGACAAGGGATACGCGAAATGCGAGCGTTGCAACCTGTTAACCATCCGCGTTCGCCGTAATGGACACATACAATATTTCGCTCGTATCAAGCTCTCCAGAATTCCGGCTGAAAGATGGGCTGACTGACCGATAGACGTATAGCCATTGATTTAGTTCGCGGTGATGCATCCAAACGCCGTCACCTGAATGAAACCGATAAAACCACGTCGTGGCACACGTGGCGACGGATGATCGAACGCTCACAGACTCTAATGACTTGAAGTAATGGTCAGCCATTTTTCATAGAAGAGAACCCGTTGGTTTGGTATGAATGATTATTAAGGAAATTACGGTATGCAGAAAAGAAAAAAAAACTGTTTTCCATTTTTTTTCGCTTGTATCTGTCCCAAAAAGCCAGGTTTTAATTTCTTTTTAACACTTTTAGGTTTCCTAGCAATTGTGTTGTTGGCTTTCCTTGGTAGTCTTCGCAAAAAGACAGCTTTTGCTTTTTTAGGCGCAGCCATTCGAAAACGCCAGTTTTGACTTGACCAGTTTCAGCCAAGGCAAAGTTGAAGTACCGATAGGGATTTATTATCCCACTGGAATATTTGCTAGATTAGGAAGTAGAAATATTGTAGAAATCATGGAATGTGGAGACATAAAAAATCACTCAACAAAGGATTCATACAAGGTGGCCTATGAAATATTAAGATACCCCATTTGGATATACAAAAAACCTGAAAACATACCACATACAATAATGGGACAGAATCGTTAGCCAAACTTACTACTGTTTAGCACAGAGACTGATTTATTCCGACAGATAAATTTCGCCGAAATTATAAATCAATTTTCTCCTAAAAAAGCTTAGAAAGTTTCTTTGGAATATTATTTCCCTATTAATATACTATTATTATCAATAATATTATTAAGAATTATAAGAATATAATTATTTTTGGCGGAAAAAAGATTTACTATTTAAAAACTGTTTCAAGTGCAGTCAACACAACGATTACACCTAAATGTCACGAGACGTCATCCGGGTTAGTATCAGACCGATAAGCAAATAATCCACTTTGAGTGAGGTTAGCTCGATGACACGCTTTCAATTTTCCGGTCGGCTCTATTCCTGAAGAAATCGGTATTCTTACCAAGTTACAGCACCTTCCAAAAGAATACAAGCTCGATATGAAGCTCGGAACGTCAATGATAAATATAACGTGACCGCGAATTTCACTGGACATCGCTCTCGCCCAAGTATTCAAATATAGAATACCCTAATTTTAGGCTGTATCGTTTAAAGCGCTCGTATGATTGGCGATGACGTCAGTACACTCCAAAACAATCTATTTACAGGTGTGATTTTTTAGACCTTGTGAAAGTAAATGGTTAGCCGGGAATTCATGATTAAAAGCCAAGCTCTTTCTTATCCATTGATTCTTTTTTTTTTTGGGTATTATTGAATAGACCGTCGGATAAAAAAGTTAGCCAAAAATGGTGGGATCCCAGATTCATAAGTCTTACAATAGCCTTATAAATAGCTAATTTGAGAATAAATTAATTTCTCACTATTCTATCAAGAACTATCTATCCTCAATGCTTTTTCTAATTTCGGTGATTGTTTAACATTATTTTCGAGTTGCTATAATTTTTTTTCACGTATATAATTTTCATAGGTTGCTCATTGAGAAATTCAAATTCAAATGAAAAACCGATACATTTTGTTAAATGCTAAAAACGGGGGAATAAAAATACGAAGAAACTTCATTGCATTACAAATATGCAAATTACAAGATCGTTTTTTACGTTTCGTCGAGTGGAAAATGACGATGTCCATATACCAATTCGATCAGTAAATTGAACTGCCGTGAAAGGTTTATTCGATTTATACGTAGCTAAGAGAAATGGCCATATTCGAGGGCTGAACTCTCGTTGTTTACGATGGCTCGCGATTGGAAGCTGCATCCCCGAGTGAGAAAAGTCTTGCAACGCTATCTCGATCCGAGGGAATTCACGTGGATACGTACAGACTCTTTGTAGGAATTGGCGAAGAATCGACAGTGCGATCTCGGTCAGACCATTCGAGTTAGTAAATTTAATTTGGTCGAGAGTTTTTTTTCACCTCGAAGCTCGGCGAGCTGAGAACTCTGCAGAGTGGATAGACCTCGAGATATACCGATCGTTTTGTCAAAAAAGGTTCTACTAATTTACTCTAATCCAATCATCGTTTTTGGGTTGGTTCGCTTAAAGAAAATTTCAGTGGCTCTCTTGATTTTTCCGTTGTTTGTTCGCTGAATCGTGCGAACGAAAATTGGAAAAGTTAAAGAAATCCATCTAGCAGAACCAAATGAGATTATTGAAAAATTGTTTATACAATTATTTGTTTATATATTAATAAAATTGTTTCCCGATTTTCATAAAAAAATATTAATAATTGAAGGAGTTATAAATAATCCCTTAGTGGATCTTCGAATGTAAAGGACTCACAGTAAACTCGAGTTTGGCAACTCGGAAGGTATTAGTCGATGGATCAGGCAATTGGTCCAAAGTACTCCAAAATGGGAATAAATTGTGGATTTACAAGACTAGATCATATCTTACATTCACTATCTTGTATCACTGCACCGTATCGTTAAATGCATATGTTTAAAAATATGTAATTATTGAGTCAACGATTCCTAAATAATTCTTATAATACCCATTCAGTAATCCCTGTATCGGAAATAAATCGCAAACAAACAGACGCGTTTGTTTTCAAATTCGATAATAATGAAACACCATGTATCGAATAGTTACGTAATATCAATTTTTAATATAAAGTTCCTCGGATAGTTGCTCAAAGAGACCAATTGTTATGTTAAACGGTTTTTATTTCACAACGATTACATAACATTTATCCGACTCTAATTATAAAACATCGATCGTCAACAGAGAAAGTCCAATGTGCCTCCAATTGAACGTATAAAAATTGAATGTATCTAAAATAAAATCTTTCTCCTCGAAAGCTCATGAATTTCGATTTCTACGAAAACAGAAGTGGCTTCAATTTCGTATATTCGTTTTGTCCAATGCACCGGAGACTGAAACGAAATCTTCGGGACTTCAAGCGGTTTGGAAAACAGACACTGCGAATGTATTCAAAGGCCGAGGGAATACCCTGGGGCAACGAAGGCTATGCGCGAAGAATCACGCAGAAGAATGGAAAACTTTGCGATAAGATCTTTTCGTAAATCGAGATAGAGAAGTGAAATAAAAATGTGCCTCTGATGCTGCATCGACGAATCGTAAATCCTGGATGAGAAAACTAGCCGGAGGCTTTTCTCACTCCCGTTTCACCTTGTCCTGGCTATCGACTTTTCCTGTTGACAATTCTATGCCAGGATGGAGAAACCTTTCAACCCCGAAGAGAGAAAGCGATAAGACACATTTTCTCTGCAATCGACAACGGGAATGTCCCCTTCCCTACCTCGATCTTGTCCTTTCCCTGGAGTCGTATAACTGCTTACCACTCCCTATCGATACTGATGCAGCTTTTCGTTTTTTATGAATTTTTTTATCATGAACTTGGGAAAACTTTAAACTTTGCGCAAACTCGATATTTTGCTGCTTCAATTTTTATCGAGAGTCAAGCAATTACCTATTTCTATCGAAGTGCCGAGCGCGTTGCCGTTTTAATATTTTTTATGTATCGATGTAAATCTGATACCGCGCAAAAAGAAACTCAGTCATTTGGGAAAAGAATAGATAAAAATATCATGGAACGTTGCTCCGGAATCGTTATTGGAGCTGTAGAGAAGAAACGTTAAAACTGTTATTGCACCGAGCCGGTTTCTGCAATTACATGGATATACCTTTAACTACCTCAGCCTCTATTCGAGAGCGGCTCTCTAATACGGAACATCATTAAACGTTAACGACAAGCGTTTCGCCGTTGAAGAAAAACAAAAAAAGGTTAAAATTATGAACTTCGGTTAAATGCTCGGAATTTTTTTGCGGTAACAGAAAAACGAGATATAATGTTTGTATATTTGCTGTCTGTTTGACAAGAGAGTATACTGTGGAACTTAAAAACTATTCGAGAGAAGACATTGGATGGAAATTCACATACAACGCGGAACATAAACCGTGATACTTGATTATTAATGAGTGGATCATTTGCCTCCGTTCGTTGGGAATACCACGAACTCGCAAGATTCGAGCAACGGAAAATCTATATAACATAGATTATTAATATAGGATTATCAATATCTTTTGACTAAAGCAAAGCCTCTATTAATTTTCAATTAATTCACTGAGTAACATCGATGTACAATACGATGGGATAAAAATGCATTAAAAGCTAAGATATCAATGGACATATTATCCTGTATTATTTATTGGTTCCCAGGTTTTTGGTGATCATTTTTGGTTCTGATATTTCTTGTAATCATCAATACGAAATTTTTGTTCCCGTTCGAATCGCGAAATTACGAATACAGCATGTTTGAGAAGAGCGTGTTCGATGAAACTCAAAAACTATTTGGGAGGCGGCATCACGAAATAGATGTACACTATAGGACATACCTCGTGATGCTTGATTACCGATAAATGATTCAGTCGTATCAACTACTAGCAGTCGACTGGTATCTAGAATCGTATACGCTTTTTTCAACAGACTGTGTAATATCGATTCGACGAAAACGAAGAGAAGAAAAAGGGAAGCCGATTTTTCAGCTCTCTCCTAACATTGATCAGCAATCTCTGGTATCTTATTCTGGCGGGTGATATGTAGTTTTTGGAGCATCAACACCTTCGAGCCGTGCATTCGAGGCTACTCAACTATAACGAAACGCCAACGTCTCCTCTCGGAGCATAAATATCGTGAAAGTGTTTGCTGGACGCTATCAAGACGATAACTGTTTTGGTACAATTATAGAGCAAGTATATACGTACAGAGCGGCAACGAAAGGAAGAACTAGTACTTATAGCTAGAGAAGTTTAAATTGAGATTAATTCCGTGAATCCGGCTACGTCGGCGAAAGAGAAAAGGCCAGAGAGAAATAAGAGAGCAGTGAGAAGGATAGAAAACGTAGAATAAGAAGAAGAAAGAAAAAGCTAGTCAAGGTTATGATTCCTCGTTTCAACCAGGAGGGGTAAACCGTTCCATATATCTATTCTTCGTGTCCGGATATTATGCTAATGCATGCATTAAAACAACAGCGAGATCGAAATTTAAGCGCGTAGAAAAAAAGGCTAGATTGAAACTCTGTAATAAAATCGTATACGTGCCTGTGAAGGATCAAGATCAAGGTCAATTCTACTCAATTTTGAAATTTCGTAATTTTTGAGATTCCGGAAAAGTGGTCGGGGAAGTCGAACATTTTTTTTCTGTTTTAAAAGTATTAAAATGGTTTATTTAATCGAATTTTCAGCTAATTACTCAACGAATTTCAGCTAAATAATCAACGAATTTTCGTCGAAAGCAGTGTACACAGCAAAAAAATCGTCATTTTAGATGTTTTTTACAATTTTTTCATGGAAATTTTGGGTTTTCGGGAAAATAAATGGTATATTCGAGTTCAGGGGATAAAGTTACATCGAAATAGGCCAATAAAAAAAATATTTAAAATCCAAAATTTTTTTGGATTTTTAGGGGAAAAAAGTTTTCTCACTAAATCATGGATAACTTCTTTTCCTTTGGGATTTGGCACTTCACTCTGTGCTCAATCTTTTCGTTATGACTTTCTCATGAAAATGCTTTTTTAATAATTAAAATCCGATGATTTTTCGATTTTTAGCAGAATTTCAAATTTGGACCATCGATTTTTGCAAATTTTTCCATACATACCCCTTTGCCTCTTTTTTTG
>JAPYZI010001905.1:0-27621 GCA_030523105.1 Ophioninae sp. A BG-2022a | reverse complement strand
TGCAAGCGCAGTCGGTAAGAATGGAGAATGCGAGCTGCTGCGCCGCCAGTGAGAAAATCGTTTAACTGAATTTTCTTGATGGTCGATAAGATTTTGAGCCCTGGTGGTACATTTGTGTGAAAAATTTCGAAAACCAATTTCTCCGCTATTTATTCATAAAAATAGATGAAACAAAGCTCAAAATGTGTACTTTTGACCGCTTTGGAGGCTTATGCTCGGGAAATTTGTGAAAGGGCAATACGATGGATCGTAGCTCGCAATTGCTCCCATGGTAACCACAACCTGCACAATTATTTTCAAAATTTTGGTAAACGCCGAGCATGTTCCTCTTAGAGCAAGCGTCCTGCATATACACAATAAATTTCATGCAAAGCGTTTGAATAGTGTGGGAGAAATTAGATTTTGAAATTTCGATGTGGCTAGGAACGTGTTCGTCATTCCCTTAAGTATCTTTTTTACTTTTTCTCCCACGTTTATTTTTATTTCACTATTCCCAAACTTCAATTTTCAACGATACTACTTGTAACTACATTTCTGATTCATTGCAATTTCTGTTCCAAATAAGAGCCTGTAAGTGTATAAGTGGCTATGGGAGGCAAAAATATAATTTTTTTAAAGCAACTTTGCTTATCAGCACACATTTGAGACTTTCCACTTCCGGTACCTCCCACCCTCCCCCGTATTGCCCACACAGCTCGAAAAAATTTCGAGACTGGCGAACTTTTCCCCTACCAACAATAAAGTTCGAGTTATTAGCTCTGGATTTGCTGAAACGGGAAAAAGAAAAAGGCAGAATATGCCAGGATTTTCTCAAATTCCGAAATAAACTTGTGAATTAAAAAGGCCTCGCTTCTGTGCGAGGAGGATTTTTGTTCGACGTACATCGAAGCACATTTCGTTGCAGGTTGACACCGTATAAATTTTCTTTTCGCAAAAAAGCTACAGTCGAAAAACGTCAGGCCGGAAATATACACGATTATTCTTTTCCGGGTCTTCTTCGGGTCTTGGTGCTCGCTGGAAAGCGGAGACCGCATCAGTACGGTGGTCAGTTCGACCAACGTTGCTCGAGAATTTTCACTGGGAGCGAAAGTAAAAAATGAGGATCGTCGACGGCGAGAGGATGAAGAAAAAAGACACATGTGAAAGACTGAAAACGCCGGAAATATATGGAAAGTGGAATAAAATTACAACGTGAAAAGGCGACGGATTAAGAGGCTAAGAGGAATGTGGATTTTTCGCTGCTGTTTTAATTAAATAAGTGGCGAACCCCATCTTTCGAGTATAAGCACATACAGGGTGTTTCATTTGTTGTTACTCAAACGCTTGGATCGTTCAATTTTTCAATCATTTCACTCATTTGAGCAAAGTGACGTTTTCGAATAATTTTGAATGAACTAATAGTTTAATTAATAGTCAAAGTCGCGTTTTCGGGTCGCCACAGCAGCTTAAACTCTTAAAAGCATTAAACATAGCCAAAACTAAATAAATCGACTTATCGTTTGTCTCAGATTTTTCGTTTCATACGAGATCGACGAGACTTTTTTTCTCAAGTTTTTGTCTCGTTTAAATATTTCCAACCAAGATTCTTATTGCAACGAACAAGTTTCGGGGAATCGTTACTTTGTGGGCACCTCGTGGGTTGCGAAGCGTTCGTGTTGGGACGTTGAATGAGTTCTCGCTGTTTTTAAACAGATGGCTTTACCAGAAGTGCTTGTGTGGTGTTTAAGATGGTTCAAGATCTACAACAAAAATTCTATGAGTAAGATTTACTTTCGGTATGTCACCGTCATGTTTTTCACAATGTTCAAAATATTGTAATTCCCAATATGATTAGTGAAAATCCGATTTCCATATTTGGAGCCCGGCGAAATGTTTTGCGAAAAAGGAACGTTCAAAGGAAATATGCAGGTTAATCCTTGCTGATTAAAGCCTTTGGGTAAGCAAGTTTCGAAATTATAAAAAGTGTTTTCGGTTGGTAGGGTTCTCTCGTTATTTTCATTACGAATGTTTTCCTTCACTTCCGCTCGTATAATTTTGGATAGCTCCAACCGCGCTCTCTTTACTTTTCACTTTGACCTGGAATTTTGCAGTTACGTTTCGCCCATCTTCCGTCCCTCTCTCTCTCACTCTCTCTCTTTCCTGATGTCCCTCTATCTCTCTTTTACTCTTTTGCCTCCTTTTTTTTCCGTTCCAGCAACCTTTTTCCCTCTTGAGCCCTGTACATACCATTGCAAGAGCGCGACCTGCCGACCTAAATTAAGGCGTGTCGTAATACGAGTACTCCGTTCCAAATGAGAGATGCGTGCCTAATGTGCCCTCGCGTACGCGGGCCACCAACTCCGGAAATGTTTCCAGCGGTTCTCCATACTTTTGGAGACATGTCTCGGTCGTTCCGTGTCAACTCGACTTTAAACCAGTTCTCGATTGTGTTCTCGAATAGGAACTCCGAAAAATATGCTTTTTTGTTGTTTTCTTGAATAAAGTAGGGGAAACACGGTATATGTATCTGATAATTGCTCAAAATCGGATATTCCACATTTTTAGTTTTCCTATAGCGATATTAATTTCATATTCTAATTACTCGTAAAATATTGTCACCGGAAAAATTTTGCTCGCGTTACGAAAATGGTACAACCGTAAACTCGGGTTAAAAAGCTTTTTTTTTTTATAACAAAAAATCTAAATCTGTTAAAAAAATGTCGCGTTCAGAAGTATTGTTTTATTAACAAAAAACCTATATTGGATATTAGCTTGATAAACAATTCCAAATGATTTATGTAATACGTAGTAATACGTATAAAAACTTCACTTTTGGTATTCGACCATGTCGAATCTTTATATCGGATTCCTGATCGAGTCTCGTAAGTGAAATTTTTCGATTTGCGATACATCAGTATTTAATCAAATATTGACTCGTCAAGGCTGATTATCCGATAATATAAAAAGTAGAAACAACGAACGATTCGTGTTATTTTATATTAAAATAATCACGCAGTATAAAAAAAATTGAGGTTTGAGCCCGTTGTATAGAATATTCAATTATCGGTAAGCTTTTCGAAAAACACGATATTTTTGTTTTTTATAAAACACGATATTTTCAGGTTTTGATAAAACTGAAAATATTCAAATATTTAATGATCAGTATGTTCGAATATAAATATTGCATACTCAAATGTAGAATCTGAACATTAAAATACGTAATATTATTAATAAACGAATAAATATTATTAATAAATAAATATAAAAATACGTCAATACTCAAATATATAATCCGTATAATTCACCACAATATTTAGTAATCCCTAAAAGAATGGTTACCAAATTGTTGAATAATACACATAGGTCATAAAATCATAAAACTTAAAAGTATGACAAATCGTGAATGCTATTTTCATTTTTTAAAATTTCGAACCAAAGCATTCCATATTGTGGCATTTGTCAACTCGTTTTTCCGAAATTTTTTCGAAATCCGGAAACCATATTATTTTTGTCGACTTTTCGGAGAGTCAAAATCATTCGAGATGTCGTTAGTTTGAAATAAAGGTGGAAACACAGAGAAATAGTTCGAAGTGTTTTGGAGTTAGAGAAGCGAGGGACGAGAAGCTATTCGATTAATTTTGGAATTCTGGAAGGACCGGAAGTCGGTTCGTTTGATGTGGAATGCCTCGTGGCGTGGAAATTCGTGACTCGTGGTCTTGACGAGGGCTCGCTAAGTTCACCTTTGTACTTGTGTGCTTGTGTACCGGCATGTCAGACCTTTGCAATTTATTCGCGGAGGGATGAGGAGAATCGCAAGTTCGTACGGATGAGCACTGAATTCAAACCGACGATAGGTCGCGGGTACAACACTTGCCACGTTTACGTCATTCAATTATATCGTGGCCGCGTAACGATGGTGAACTTTTTCACGAGGCAGGGAAAAAGTTGCCTCAAGGGTAGCTTTCTTGGATGGTCGAGTAACAATTTTTAATCAGCTGAAAAGAAAATGAGTGAGTAGTGGTTGATTCAATGTTTTTAATTATTTATAACCCTTATCGTAAATTATAATTCATAATAAATAATTAAAAATAATAATAATAATTTTGTTTAATTATGCAGCGTAATTATACTAGGAAGAAAATGATTTTTTTTAATGAAAGATCAAATTTTATTAGGCTTTGAACTAAAGGCCAATTAAACGATGAGACTTCCGTAATTTTCATTGATAATTAACGGTTCGTGTTACAATTAATAATTCGTGAAATGATTTTTGAACTACAGATCGAAAAGTTTTAATGGAAAATCAGGAAATAGCAAATGGTAAATCCGAAAGTTCGAGAAAATTCGAAAGTGTAAGTTTCTAAATCAGAAAATACTCTTTGAACGTTAAATGATAACCCTGTGATTCCTAACACCATTAAAAAATTGAAAAAGAAGTCAGAAATTCACGAACAATATGGAGACTACGAAGATAAAGTGAAATTACAAATTTCCGGACGGATTTCTCAAGAAATGGACTTCCAATTTTAATGAATGCCATTTAAAACTTTATATTTAAAATTTGTTTCTTCAATTCAAAGCAGAAATGAAAATGTCAGCTAAAGTTGACAGTTTGCGACACACAAATTCAAAAAATAGATCTGAAATTTCTGACGAAGAGAAAAATGACAATATTTCACAAAATGGTCTTTGAGTTTCAACAAATAGATTTTCAGCCTCAAAAACCATTATTTTACATTCAAAATGAAAATCCTTACAAAAATATATATTAGAAATAAGAAAATAATAATACTATAAAAGACGTAAAAATATTAAGATTCAGAGAAACAGTTTAAAAACTCGGTCATTAATTGTAAATAAAATAAAAATTTTAAAAAGGCTTGAAAAATAAAAGAAATTGGATGAGCGGGGGAAAATGCTGGGAAATAAAAATTACGACGAGGAAAGAGGAAAAAAATGCGCGACTCGTTGGCCGAACGTTGAGATCACACGAGGAGGAGTAAGTGTCGCTCGGTCGATCCTTTTCCATTAATATTCCATGGACAAACGGTATTTATAAATTTTTCACACTGGAATCGTGGGGGCTGTAACGGACGAGAATAGGATGTTTCGTGACGCGTTATCGAGGCTGAAAACGTGGATGGTCGTGTGTAAAGTTTACGGCCTCGTGGCACGTATCGTGGAAAGAGCAAGGGAAAGGGAGGAAAAGGGAGAGCTGAAGCTTTTCAGAACAGGTGTACATATAAAACGTATGTACGTGCCGTTCTCATTTTACGATCGTTTGTAAACGAGAAATGACTAAATATCGTCCAACCCAAACAAAACCCAAACGTTAGTCGCGGAGGTCTGCAAATTAAAATTAAATAACTTTTTCACTGGAAGATTACGATTGTTGCATCTCGGAGAACAATAATTTACGAACACCGATAATTATCGGAATTTCACGAAGGGTGTTAGGAATATGCTTTACAAAAAATTATTAATGCTTTTTTTTTATTAGTTTCAATGACGTGCAAAACTTCCGGTAGAATTCTACTTTGTACATTGTTTCAAATATGAGCGTTGCCAGTGTGGCATTTTAATTGACAATTAATTAACGATCAATTAATTATACGAATAACGAAACTTTTTATAAAATTCAGTCGTTACTCTTCTTTATTTTATTTAAACATTACGGATATGGAGTTTAAATTGATAACTCTACAAATGACGATCTACGAGCTACGACTTCCTTTATAGATCTGCTATTATATTTTCCGGACGAATTCCGATATAAATCTAATGTAGTATTTTCGTTTATTTAAACGTTAGGGGAATGAAATTTTCCTTAACCTCTATCCAATGACCAAACTTCCGGTGGAATACTTACTATTTTATAAAAATACTTAAAATTTGTTAATCGATTAAATTAACAGAGTTAAAGTATTTTTAAAAAATAGTACAAACTCGTATATTCATTTAGTGATTAAGGGAAATATGCATCTTCTTAATTAAGTAAATTTATTTATTTTCATACTTGTTTTCTTTATTTACGGAAATAAAATTTCAATAAAATTTCAACTTGAAAGGAATGTCGGAATTTTCCGCAGAATTCTACTCCGATATTAATACGGATTCTATCAGTTCGGCAAAAAAAAGTCCCCAGGTGAAATATCGAGATTAATCGAGTTTTAACGAGAGGCCACTTTTTCTCCACATCGATTTTTCTTTCCATCCAAAACCACGAGTTCGCGATGGGTTTCCCTCCGTTTTTCTCGTTCCATCTCGTCCGATATTTTTTTTTTCGCTGTCAAGGATTTCTCGCAGTATTTTGATCCTGTTTGGAGGACTGGTGGTTTATTCATCTCGAACTTTGGTTATTTCGGCTTTTTTTTCACTCGCTGGGTTTTCGATGAATGGCCCCCGGACGAGCGAAGCGCACGGAAAAGTGTGTTTCCCACGTCGACCTCATCGATGTCAAACTTTACTTTCCTCTCACCAACGATCTCCCTTTCTTTTTTTTTTTTATGAACTTCGATCACGTTCATTTTCAGACTTTCCGCAATCGTCAAAGCTTTCTTTTTCTTCAGGTTTTATTTCATTTGATTTTTTTTCTGATTCTCCTCTTCGGGTATTTCGGAGGAGGGTTTCGAAGCCTCAAGCCTGCGGTAAGACAACGAGTGAAGACTTTGCTACAAACGGAGTTTCGAAGTAGCCTCGAAACACAACTTTCCGCTTGGAGGAGAATCCGTTAGTGCACTTAGCTCGAGCTTGTATCAGAGACGCTGCTGCGGTCGACGACCACCGTTTACCGCAAAGACTTCGTTCGGTGACCGAGCTTTCGTGGCGGCCGAGAAAACGGAATACCACTCGTGCTTAAGACGAATATAAAGACGTTTCTTTACCAGCAATACCGTGAACATTCGAACAAGCAAGACGTCAATCGGGAAAAAAAGATCACGAACTACCGTTTACAATTTATTTTCTGATAAAAATATTGATATATCGAAATAAATAAATAAATAAATAAATAAATAAATGATACGTATCTTAAAAATTACAAACTACTGTTAGTGATCTTTTCTTTATCGATTTGAGTCTTCATTTATTGCGGGAGCAACAAAAAACTTCGAAATTCAATTAAAACTCACGACGAATTTGAAATTCGAATTATAGGAAAGCTTTTGTTCCTTGTTGATTGAAGTTTGAAACGAAAATTCGTTAAAAGCTTCTGTTGGGGAAATGAAGCAGCATACGTATCAAATTTTGTCCGTACATAGAGATATCATGATAAACGAATTCAGTACGTCGGGTCATAAAAAAAAAAAAAATAAAATAAAAAACCTTTTAAACGATATTTCCGAATCATCGTATTCCATTAAAAATCCGCTATACTCTGAATCCAATGGTTATGGCAATGCAATATTCGACAGGATTTTTATTTAAATGAATCATCTACCGAACTTGTATAAACATTGCAAGCACATTAATATTGCCAGTATAATCATTATTTTACTTACGTAATAATAATAATAATAATAAATAAATAAATAAATAATAATAATAATAATAATATAAATGTTTGTGTAGTATAGACGTGGAAATCCAGTTTCGCCCGTTTTATTCGATTTGCATATAATTTTTTGTTCGTTTTGCCGAGACACGTGCAGAGGTATTTCGAACGATGGGGAAAAAAAAATGAAAGAGACATTTGGTGGTACTGTCAGGCCGTCCAAAATCCTTTAGCCGAATACGAGGTTTCTGTTTTGTTGTTGGTTGATTCCGAATATTGATCGTGTCACGTTATATCGGTATGGTTGCGTTACACGTCAGCAACAACCGCCGCAACTCGCGTTAGCACCCCCGCAGCAGTCGGGGCCGGATCGTCTTTTGTGATTGCGAGGAAAGCAACATCTGCCACCACCGGATCCTGCACAGCTGTATATCCTGCCGCATGATTGACCGCCGCAACCGCCCAGTGGACGGAAGGAGTCGCAAGACTGGCACCTGCATCTGCGCTCGTGCCAATTGCGATTATCAGTAATTACCCCACAATTATTGACCGATTAATTTGTTCGATTGAATTATCGGGTGTTTCCAATTAATCATTTCTACGGATTATTGAAGTTGGCCTCTTTCGATGCCGATTGTCAATGTTATTTATCATTTGTTTGGATTATTGGAGTTCGTATTTGTTTTACATTGAACGGGAATGTTAATCATTGGTTCTTTGAATTGTTGGAGTTGCTTTTATTAAATATACAACATTAATGCTGTTAATTGTTTTTTAAATATTTTTTCATTCTTGGGCTCCGTCTCTTTTCAATGCCCAATACAAATGTTATTAATTTTTCCGTTGAATTATTGGAATTTGTATTGTTTAAAGATTAAACATCAACGTTTTTGATCGTTTTCTCGGGCTGTTGCAGTTCGGTAGTTTTCCATGTACAATATCAATTTTATTATATTTACCGTTGGATTATTGGACTTCGTATTTTGAAATATTCAACACCAACCTTATTCATTGTTCTTTTGAATTATAGAGATTCGTGCTTTTTTTTTAATAATCAATACGAATGGAATTAATTATTTTTCCGTCTGACTGGATTTCGATTGCTGGTATATTCGATGTCAAAGTTATAGGCAGTTCGTTTTAATTATGAAATTTAGCTTCTTTCCAAAAGTCACTATCAAATTGAACTCCGAGTAATAATAATGAATTTAATCCGCGATTATCACGATTAATACAAATTAAATTTTGAATTATAAATCGATCATATTTTTTAAAATCGAAATCCCTGCGGCGCGTATTCCAATGAACGATCGATAAAAATTAGTAAAAAGTGTTGTGTCGAAATCCTAGATGGTTGACGACTATTCAATTTTTTATCTCGCGCGGATCAAATATTCCTCAGCGTAATGGTAACTCACTTGCAGGGTTTTCCCCGGGGATGATTGCCGCCGCAGCAACCGCCATCGGTGCCTCCACCACCGGGATTATCGGAGCACGCTGGTCCACCGCATCCTCCGCAGGGACAACCGCCGTCGTTCCTCGTAGGCGACGTCGTTTCGCAGCCGCCACGGAAATCCGTTTGCTTACTACACGAAAGGGATTCCTTCGAAGATGGTCCAGAAATCGGTTTTCCTGGAGGGTTGATGATCGCCGAATGATTTACGAATAACGCAAAGGAACAAATTTTGGGAGGAAAAAAAAAACGTTTGGTAATCGATGCTCCTCGATTGGACAAAGGGGTTATCGAACCTCCGCAAGCTCCGCAACCGGCGCGCAACCTTTCTTCTCTTGATGAACCGTTGAACGTTGGAAGGCAAAAACCATTGGGCGTTTTTGCCTTTTCGTTCGTCGCAAACTCTTTCTCGTAGTTCACCATGATGGACATCCTCGACGAAGAGGAACGATCCCAATTGAGATTCTCTGCCGATCTTCGAGAAGCTCTAGAATCTTCGGACCGGCCTCGTACGCTGGAACTTCTGGAAGCTCTTTCACTCGGAGGCTCGATAGCCTCACTCGTACCTTTTTCGTACGTCGTTTCATCCAAACATAGTCAAGTATCCTTAATTTTTGGCGCGTATGGGGTATAAAAATTGGGGCTAAGATGACATTCGATATTTTCATATATTTCGGAACTCGGTGGATTGAGGATGGATAACCATGCAGGTTATCCGTCCAATTGGGTCGTACCTAATTAACATTTTTTTTTTTAATCGTTTTTTTGTTCGGAAATACATTTTTTAAAAATTAATATTCTGTAAAAATTTCAAGTCGAAAACTCAAAATGATTAGAACAGGAAGGTTCGATAATGGGGGAATCGCTGATTGAAGGTTGACTCATTAACGTATCCGATATTCATAGTATTATCTAAGCAATGAAGTTCGATTGGGTTAATCATTGAAATGTAATGTAATAAAAAATATAAAATAATTTCTTTATAATTTATTAATCGTCTATAAATTGATTTTATTAATCAACTATAAATTGTTTCGCTCATCCCAGTAGTCGATTTTATTCGCTGGTATAAAAATCAGCGACCAAAATCGAAAAATGCTTGTAATTGAATAATAATAATTGTCGTTGAATTGCAATTTTGTCATATCAGGATCGTTGCTAACTAAACTTTCTTGTAATTTCTGATAATTCTTCAGTTTAATAGCAGGTCAGTCTCGATTTACGTTTTACTTTTAAAAATTACTTTTCATTTGTTATCAACAATGACGATGTCATTTTTGCACTAAAAAACGAAAAAAATATATATTTTTTAATGATAAAAACACGATCAGGATCTATGGAAAAAGATTTTTCATGGTGATAAAAAATGAAGGAAACAGCGTGGTGCAGAGAATTCTCTTGATACTTGGAGTATCAAAAAAATTACCTCCAGCACGCTCTTTCGGATCGTTATTATTATTTTATTGACGTACCTGAGGGATGACAGTAATTGTCGCGTTCGCCATTCCGAGAGAATTCGGGCACCTTATCCGGAAGTCCATCGCAGCAGTTCGTAACATTCATGCTTCCCTTCCGATGGGATTCTCGGTGCGAATTCGTTGACGTTTCATCAACGTCATCAGGAGTTTCTGTTGTTTGTTATAAATGTCAGATAAATGAATATATCGATTTATTTATTGCTTTGAAATAAAATATCCTCTAGAACCGAAATTTGGGTTTGTTTGGATTTGTGTGGCTGTTGACCATGGTACAGCACACTTCGTACAGGATTCGCGTCAAACGATATCATTCGTTTGACGACGAGGATTTTTTCGCCAGAGGACAATTGGGCAGGTTGCAATGCTTTATCATTTTACCCGATTTAACGGCAGTTGGCGAAGATCCATTTTTGAGAACGATCATTGGATTCGTTTGCGAGAGATCAGCAGAATTTTCTTTCCCTTTCACGGAAACGAGACTGTTGATGGCAAGTCATAAACGTAGCTTTGGGCAGAGATGCGGATAACTCTTATCACTTATTTCATTGCATTTTTCTTAGGAATTCAGTTTATAGGATTGGCATTTATGAATAAAAAATATTAAATTATTTCAATTACAACATTTTAATTTGATCAGTTTATTATCTTATTTAAGCAAAGCAAATTTAATAATTGAATAATTGAATTGTAACTTATTTTATACTATCAACTTTTTCGTTAAATGTTGTCATTTATTTATGTGTTATTTTTGTTTGATTTATATATTTTATTTATGTGTGTTTTTTCCATTGTCTACTTTTTATTAACTATTTTATTTTATTCGATTAACTTGATATGTATTGATACTTTAACGATTAATAATAAGATTTTTTTACGTGAATTTTATATTGCAAATATCTGATATACTTGTCACGTTACGAAAAAAATATTTTCGAGACACGTTAGTCGTTCAAAATGTTCATTTTTTCATAGTACAGTGGAGCACGCCCTTTTTTATAATTTACCGAGATACTCGCGCGTCGCCTTTGTCGTTCTCTCGCTTCTTGCTTTTTTTACTGTCAAAAAATATAACAATTGAAATAAGAAAACAAATTGACGGGTTTGAACAATTTTACGTACGCGACAGCGGCTCTAGCTCTATCTTGAGCATCCTCGATTTTCCTGCAAAACGAGGTTCGTTTAAACTCCTAAAAATGTTTTATGCCGATGTTTATTGATTTTCTTTTCTTTTAGATTTAAGCTTTCGATTAAACTCACAGAGCTTTCTCGAGCATCTCGAGCCTTTCCTGCTCCCGGAGTTTTCTGAACGCTCTGTGGGTACGGAAATTATGCGACGACGAGAAGAGAGGAAGATAGGTGAAATAAAATCATTTCTAAAACTCACTCTTGAGCGGTTACTCTTTTATGGTCCTTGATGCCATCACTTTGCATTTTCAAAATATTTTATTTCCGCTCTGATGATTAAATTTTAATATTTAATTTATTAATATTTTTTGAACATTCATGTAACACGAGAATTTTTTTGTCATTTAGCCAATGTGGACTGAAGATTTTATTCTGACATTTCGCGACAAGTGAACGGTTGGGGGGAGGGGGAGGGGGGAGAGACAAAAGAAGCGTCGACCTCCTGAGTTTTGACAGCTACTCATGACAGCAACACTTTTTTCTTTGAACCGATCCAAAGTTCTCGATGTTCCTGCAGTACTTGCGTCCCCTCGATATTTCATATTTGAGAATACGATCGACGATCGCGTCCGTCGCTGTTTCCCATTCGTACGATTTTCCAAATTCTCTGGAGTCTGTAATTTTGCAACGACCGGATAAAAACGTGCGGTAATCGTCAGTACAATAGCGACAAGGTGAATTGAAGCTTTCGAGATCGAAGACGAGTGATCGTTCGCAACTATTTTTCAAGGTCGTTTCGGAATCGTCCATTTGAGATTTGTTGGCGTTATCGGTACATGGGAAAAAACCGTCCGATCGTGATTTTCGTCGATGGTTAACGATTTCATGAAGATTTTCGAAATCGTTGATTCTCGGCTCGGTGTAGCGAAATCGGTAATTCTTCGGGATGTCACTGAGGGTAGGATCGTAGATAGAGGAGAGATTGAACATTGACGATTCGCGTACCGATCGCGAGACTGGAATCTCAACGTTTTTCGGTTCTTCGAAGAAGTCACGGTGAAATATTGAGAATTCTCTTTTCCCTGATTTCGAGGATCTCACATTATCGAATAATTGTCTTCGTCGCGTCGATTTTTCCGAAGGATCCGATTTCGTCTCGACGTTTCGAGGTTTAGCGAAATTTTTGAATAGACGATACGATTTCTCGAAGTTAAACGACTGTCCCCCGCGATTTTTGTTGTTTAAAGTTTGCCGATTTTTTTCACATTCCTGGATTTCACAACGCGAGGATTTTCGGTTCCCGATCGTTGAGAGATTTCTCGATTCCCGAAGTTGTAGCTGAAAGAAATCGGTATCGCGATTCACGATCGATTTATCGTTACGAGGGATCATCCGTTGGTGCGAGTTCGTTTCCGTATTGGTGGAGGCGTACTTTTCCCAGGGTGATACGATGATGGAAGAGCCGACCGCGGCGTCGAGGCAATCGTGGTCTACGGACAAGGATTTGTCGTTGCCAGGATCGAACGATTCACAGGTCGTCACGTATCTCGACTGGCGACAGAGGCACGACGACTCGCCACCCTGGCATTTCCTCTCGTAAATCAAACGGTCATCGCGGATTATCCCCGAGGTTTCCGGTTGTCGGACATGGCTTGGATCATTTTTGACGATCGAAGAGGATTCCTCGGGGTTTCGAGGTTGCACCGTTCCGTTTTCAGCATTCAGATTCGCTTCAGGCCCGGAGAACGGGGATGAATCGAAATGGCTTTCACGGGAGTTGGAGGACGTTGTATCGCGAGGTATCCTCGTGCAACCAATCTCTATCGGAACGTCTGAACCGCTCGCACTGTCCACCATCTCGCAAACGCAAGATGTTGCGACTTCAGTGACCCGCCATTTTGGCATTTCCGTCGCGGCGTTTACTCTTGGTATACTCGGAATGCAATCGTAATAAATCTCGGTCTCGTCAACGTTTCGAGCCTCAGTGCTCGCGTCTTTCGAATTCCCACGAAGGTAAGCCTTCGTGAAGACGATTGGTTCTTTCTTCGTTCTTGAAATTACCGATCCGTTGTTCTTGGGAATCCACAAGTTACGGTATTTCATTTTTTTCGTTATTACGCAAGGACTCTCACTCGTAACATTTTTCTTCCCCTCAAAATTCGAGCCCGATGTTGGCTCTCGATCTTTTCGAGCCTCATCGATTCCTCGCTTCTTTTTCGCCGATTTTTCCATCCCGATCACCGATCATTTTAATCACCGGCTTAACTTCTCCGATTTCCCATATCTTTGCAATTTAAGAATATACATATATTTTTTTTTTCGATTTTTTTCAAGGTTACGTCGACATTCGCGTGAATGCCGATACGCTTTCTTTTTTTCGATACTATCGTTCTTCCTTCCTGTCTCTCTCGCTCTACCCCTGTCTCTTTCCATCCCCACAATTTTATTTCTATTTCTCCCTCTCTCATAAAAGCTTTTGGGGATTTTCGAAGGTGGCGCAAAGCGAATTTCGGGGACGTGAAACAACTCGAGAATTGTTGTTGGATATAAGTGCGTGAGAAAACTGAGGCTTCGCGGGGTTGGAAAAGCTAGAAAATTCCACCCCTCCCTTTGTCTTTCTCAGTGATGGATGCGCCTGCAAAGGGTGAGGGTTGAAATTACGTGCAGGAATTTCACCGTTCGTACACTTTTGCCCCGCAAAGACCATTTCCTTCGCGTATCCCCTGAAACAGCGGCCTTACATTGCGTTTCGTATAGAAATTTCCTCCATTGTGTAATATATATATACACACATATCCTTATATACGCACACATGCTCTTAACCAAAAATATTAGGCACTTCTATTACGAATCCCATAATTGCTCAACATTTTCATGACAGAAAGCAATTAATTTATGAGGTGCAACAAATTGACAAAAATATCATTAATTTTTTCGTAATGATTACTACCGAAATGAGTACAGCAATTATTTTTCTTCTGGCAGAATATAGGAGGTGTGAACTTTTGGCAGAGGCTGTACAGACTCGTATATAAATCTATATATATGTGTATACAGCTTTGCTCAAAAGTAGTACCAGTTTTATCACATTAGAATTGATTAAAAAAACGGTTGAATAAAAAATCATCCTGGGAGAATTATAAATATTGAGACATTAATGTTAATATTATCATCAGGTGAGAAAAAATAATAAATGTCAAATATATCTCGTACGACAATTCTTAAAAATGTCAAAATGTCGAAAAATGTGTGTTAAAAATTCAATAATGTATCTTTTATATCTATAACCAAAAAAGATATACAAAGAAAAAACTAGATAATATTTGGTAATTGAAGTAACGAAAAACACCGTTTTACTCTTTAGACTAAATATTTGAAACCTTATAGTTTTTAAATTATGTCCTGCGATGTCAGTTTTTCGGAAGCTCGCTTTTTTTCAGGACAAGCTTGACGCTTCAAAAAATAGTTGTTGTTTTTTTATAAATTGAAACCGCACGTAACGTTAATATTTTCAAAGATTTTATCGCTGAATGATGACATTATTATCAGAGCTCAGCATGCGTTTTTGCAAGATGTGAAAATCATGAAAATCCGGAAATTTCAAAATAACGTATAGGGTTCAACAAAAAATTTCAAAAATAAAAATAAACAAGTCAAACGAAGCCAGCTTCATCCGCTTCAAAAATCCGTTTGGTAAATTGGCTTACCATTTTTCTTTTTTCGCGACGATATTCGATGATGTTACATTTTGAGTCCGATTACATTATATATTTAATTCGGATTGAAAATTTCCAGTGTAGCAAACACTTTTGAGCAACGCTGTATGTATATCTAAAGAGTAGTCCAGAATTTACCCTCTGGGTTGCTATAAAGTCTGAGAATGAAGGCTTTTCGTATAGGGGGTAGATTCACACCCTTGCCCGAGGACCGGAGGGTTCCGTTGAGCCCTTTTTTCGCCCTTCTGCCTTTCTTCCCCTCCTTTGCCCCATCAATGAATTGGTTACACGCTACCAAGTGGGAATATCGCTCTCTCTTTCCACCCCCCGCCTCTTTCTCTGTTTTGCGGTTCCCCCCTTTTTGCACTCTTTCTTTCAGACGGCCAGACGCGCGAGGAACATAAAAATCGTGTCTGCGTGAAAAAAAAAAAATGATAACGAAAAAAAGAAAAAAAAAATCGCAGGAAAACCTTGAAGTGTAGCGAAGGTGAGAGAAATTTACGAAGGTCCCTTGAGAATCGAAGCGCGAGAATATTGACGCAAGCACTCGACGAGAGCTTTCGTTTCCTCGCGTTCGAGGCGTGCCGCCTCCGTGCACGAACGGCCTTTCCGAGACGTCTGACCAAACTCTGCTTTATCTACTTTTCGGCTGATTTTCTTTACGCATGGCTGCTCGAGGATGTCTCGTTTTCTCAGCTACTCTTATTCGCAGTATTTACCGTTCCCGAAACGAGCTATCGAAGTGTCAGTTGTAAATTCCGGTATTGATTAATGACGGAATAGGTACTCTCGTTGGTGCGAGCGCTTGCATGTGATTGTGTGTGCCTCGCTGTACGTCCTTTCGTCGTATAGTGCGACTAAGAAGGCACTATCGGTGTGTGCGCTCGAATGCAGTACTGCGATTCTCCTTGCGTATTTCAGCCATTCTCAAAGTTGTGAAAATTAGTAGCCCTGATAAGGGTCGTTGTGCATTGTGCTTAATAGCAGATGCTCAGAACGGGGCACGACGAAGAAACGTTTTTTTTTGTTTTTTTTTGCTATTGCTGTTGAGTTTTTTTCACATAAATTCTACGTGGAATAAACTGTACGACATTGTAATGACATTGTTCGAAGAGATTTTGTTGACAGAGAAGGAAGGGACGGGTAAAAGCGCTAACAGCGAGTACCATCGAGGCAGCAATCTGTGGTAAAAAAAAAAAACAGTTTTTTGTCGTGCCACGTTTTGAGCAACTGCTATGAAACCCCATCCAGACGGCCCTCATCAGGGCTATTAATTTTTACAGTAATCGCTATTAATTTACATAAATCGCCAAATGTGTTGATAAGCGCGAAACTCGAAGTAATTATTATATTTAGACGTTTAGTGTCATATCGCAGATAAATGGTCGATGTATTTTTATACCCTGAAGACAAATCCATCGTTTAATTCGCCTCGAACTCTCAATTTATAAGGAAAAATGTCAAACAAATATTGCAGAAAGGTTTTTTTTTCCCATTTTCCCAGTCTAACTTTGTACTTTCAGCAAAAACTCGGTAATATTCGTAATCAGCGAAAAATATACGTTTTTTTTTAAATCCCAAGCGTCTTCAGTTATTGTCTTCCATTTGGAAAATTAATAAGCGAAATGAAATCAGCTGGCTTTTCCTGAAATAAGCATTTTTCGATTGCAATAAAATATTCACCATTTGTAAATCCAATAAAAGCACCACCTCACGAATATTGAATTTCTTCGAAGAGCTCTTTATTTGTGATATATTATTAACGTCGGATTACGGGGTAATATTCGGGATAAGCTTCAGAGGAAAGTGGAATGTTCGCTCTGAGTCAGGACGAGAAATACGTTGTTCACGCGATTTTGGGTTTGAGCGATTTGAGTTTGGGTTTGAGTGGACAGGGGTCGATTTGTCTTGAAAGTAGAAGTCTACCTGCTCGTCTCCATGTTGGAAAGTTTTATGCAGCCTGTGGCTGAGGGTGTGTAAGCACAGGGTTGAATTCTCGCTGCAGCTTTGGGGTTAGACGAGGAAGAAGACACGAGAAGGATGCACCACCGTACGAGTGGCCCTCTTGAGACAGCAGACACCCTTTCGTCTGTCTGGTGCATCATACGTGTTGCGGTCACCAACACAAATGTCTACGCACAAAGATCACACGTACCAGTGATATTTCCCATACATACGTGACGAGTCTTTCGTTTAAGGCCCATCCTTATTTTTGTCTCCACCATCCCGGCCTCCTCCATCCCCCAACAAACCCTCTTTCTTCTTCCTTCTCTTTCAAGTGTCGAGTATTACGTCACTCTTGTACTTTAATAGACACCTGGACTTTTGTTCGAGGCGAGTTTTCGACTCGATGAAAAACGACGTTTTTTCTTTTTTTCGTCGCGTGAAATGCGCAGGTACGGCGAACGCACCGGAGCTCACGTGGAAGGGTATACGCGAAGGGTGACTCTTCGGAATATCCCTGAGCCGAAAAGGTGCATTCGAGAGTGTATGTGTATGTGTGCGTGCGCGTGTGTATGTATTCGTAGAGGGACGATCGTGGATTCACTCGCAGGGATAAAAAGGGAATAAAACAAAGGGAGAATAAACTTCATGGGCTTGGGAGGGAGAAGAAGGGCAAAGGGGGTGAAAAGAGATGGAGAAAGGAACGAGACTAGAGGTTTGAGATAAGGGTGGGAAGCTCGCGAAGGTTATTTTACGCCCTTTCAGACTTTATACCTTCTGATTCTACATTTACCCTCCTTTCAATTCGTCCTTTTCGTCCTTTTATTCTTCTTCCTCTTTTTGCGTTTCCTGACGGAGTGAAAAAGAAAGAGAGAGAGAGAGAGAGAGAGAGAGCGAGCGAGAGAGAGGCGGATGTCGATTTCACGTCGTCGAGTTATCACGTTCGGGCTGTCTCGAAAAAGCTACGGTAAAAGAGGAGCGGATCAGGAGCCGGAAGTCGGGTGAAAAAAGGAGGGAAAATGAGAAAAGCCACGAGATCTCGGTGAGCAAAGATGGCGCGCGCCCACCAGTCGGAAGATCTTTGCGGACTCTCGTTTTCGAGCAACGATTTATACCGCGACTTCCTCCTTGAGAAACCCCTAGCAACTCTCCCGCCTTCAACCTCTTCGCATGGCAGACGGAAAATTGGGGTCGGTGAGCCTTTGTTCCTGCCGCACGAAATCGCCCGTTCTCCGCTTTTCCATCAACGTTCGTGTTATCCGACATACGAGGGCCAACCCTTCCTACCTCGTCGATTCTCTTCACCCCGTGGACCTCTCTCACTCCCGTCGAAATTCTAATCACGCCTTACTTCCGGTCCAATGACGCGACCCATATACCTCAGTTTTCTTTTTCGTCAATCCATTATTTTTTTTTAACGAACTCTTTTTTTTTCATCCTTCAGCGCCGATGAATTTTTTACTTGTATTTATTTATTTTATGAAATAATCTATTTCGAACTATGCAATTTCACTTTTTCCACATATGCGTAAAAGGAATAATGGTGGAAGGAAAAGGGGACGGTACTTACGTACGGGGGCATACAACTTCGGTGTTTCTACAGGAACCTGTATATTCTGTTTGTATAATAATTCACGTCGCAAGCACTACAAACAACGATCATATATACATTGAAACATTCCGTGATATTCTAGACTTGTGCAAACAGTTATATACAGGGTGACCGGTAATACGACTTATTCCGTCAACCGTGTTATTCCAGAGGTCATTAGAACCAAATTAAGCTCCATCGAATAAATGTCAAAATTCGATAGTTACTGCGTTATCATGGTTCAGATTTTCTAGAAAATATCTAACTTGTCAACGATAACCAATAGTTAAAAAAAAAAAACAATATACTCCACTGTAAATACTGATTTGATACTTGCCTGAAAGTTTTTCATTAAAGCTACTGAACCATGGAATATCAATGACATTTTTGAAAAGCCATGAAAAAGATCAGTTAAAGTAGAATGATATTACAAAAAGATGCCATTGAAAAGAAACATCGTACAACGACAGTTATTTTATTTCTAAGATTGTGCGAATTTAGGTATGAATTTTTTTTAAGACGTCACTTATTTATCAGCTTTTTAACCCTTTGCGATCGGCGGACTTAATTGCCCTTCATTTAAATTACTTTAATTTCATTTATCTGAACAATCGTACATCGTTATTTCGTAATTCGACCGAAAAAGTTGAATTACGAGGTGAGTAATTAATTTTAATTGATCTCTACGACGTTTTAAAAATTCCCCGCCCCCGTCCGGTAGGGGGCATCGACCAAAAACGATTGAAAAGTATCGTTTGAATATTCAGAGTGGAATATTGAAAAAAAAAAAATGTTTATTCGCTTTTGGTGACAAGCCTAACATTCATAAAATTTCGAAAATCACTATAGCTCGGTAACTACCCAATTTTGAGGCAATTTTGAGGGTGATGGGGCTCGGTTTGATTAAAATGATCTCTAGAGTCACCCCTTTCAAGGAATAGGTTGAATTACCGGTCACCCTGTATCTATGCATATATATATATGTATATATACAAACACACACTGTTATAGGCAACTCAGGTATGCCAGTGTACGCACAACACGTATAGGCGATACGTGGCATGTACACAACAGGGAGTTAAAGTGCTTGGTACACGATGCACAGCAAAGAGCTCCACCAAGGATGGCACGAGTGCCCTGGGACGTACGTCCTGAGGAGAGAGAACATATTTACCGCAGAAGGACGAGTGTGGAACACGAATGCGGAGAGTAAACGAAAGTAGAATTTCGTGTGTACAACAACCGTGTTGTGCGTACCGCTTTGGTTCCCAGGCAAAATTTAATCTCACATCGGGTCGGGACTACACTTTTTTTTTTTTCAAAGACTTTTACGATGTCGAGATTATTTTCGAAAGATTCCACGCGCTGGGATAACGCAAACAAAAAAAAAAGAAAATTCTTGTCAGTAATGTGAAGGAAGAGTCAAACAAAGCGAAGGAAAACAATAAACGAGTAAAGAAAAACAGGATTTAAAGGAGGAAAGAGGATATTCACCGCTGGCAATTTTTTTACCCATTCCTTTAAACAATTCGTGTATGTTTATCCATAAAGTGGGAAAGTAGATAATATCGAAAATAAAGGAAGCGTTATTTCAGCGTTATTTATTTATTTAAAGATACTTAAATAATAAGTGTCTTTATTTATTTAAAGTATTTATTCAATTTTATTTATTTATTTTGATTTATTTAAGTGATTTTTTAAATTTTATTTAGTGTTTACTTAATTTGTCAAATTTTTATGTAATTTATTTAATATAGTATTTATTTATTTTAAGACACAATGGTTTTACGTAACAACTGTACAGAAGCTCAAAATATATATTTTTTTTTTCATAGGCTACCACTTTTGTAAGAAATATTTTTCTCTGACAGCATTTATTGACATAAAATAGAAAAATTAAAAAAAATCGTTTCTGCGAGTTGCAGCTTTGAAAAAGGATTTTGCGGGTATTATCACTATCGTATTCGTGATCGGAGAGCCGAAATACACGGGTACACGAAATTCCATATTAATCGGCGATGCGAGCCATTAGAAATGTTATTCGGATAAAAATAATATGAGGAAATTTCAGGTGCCGATGTAGTGGAGATCCTGGTAGGATGCTTAGACTTAGTCGGCATGAAATTGCGGAGGGTAGACTTGATGAATATCAAACAACTCGTGTAAGCTCGTAAGAGCGTTTTGGAGAGGCTTCGGCTGTAGGTAGATCTAGAGTAGAAGCGAACCATAATACGTAGTGCTTTGAAAATCGATTATCGGCTGTATATTCGCCGATGTTAAATTTCTCAATCGTTATGTACCCGTTGCATACGCAAAAAGGATACCTCAACCCGCTTATGCTGACATATACATCACCGTACATGGGAAATTTATTTGTACACGGTAAACACTCAGCTGATGCAGAATTTCACACATATATATATATGTTCGATTACGGAAACTGCACAAGACGCAACTCTATCGTCACCCCTCCTAATGACGATCCTCGAAGTACATCGAATAGTTTCTTGTGAAAAATTTCGCATTTTTGGAGGAGGTTATCCCGCGAGAAACGACCTGAACTTCCACTTTCCAAAACTGCTTTGTACCATGAGCATCATATTTTCGGCACTCGTCGCCTCCCGTGACAACTTCATCAGCATCAATGACGGTTTTCAAACAGCCGATCGAATTTCGTTTCTTTCTTCGATTTTCAAGTTGTTTTGAGTTTTCCAAAACTTATTTAGGATTCTCGCAATTTTTTAAATCTTTGTTTCTTCGAATATTTTTTTAAATTTTGGATTCTTTGATTTTTTTTTTACTTTAGGCAATACGATATTTTTATATTGGATAGGTACAAAATTATGGTAATTATGTTCGATCGTTGAACAAATTTTGTTACTTTGTATCGTTTAAGATCTCGGTTTTTTTCGATCCACCATATTTTCGGATCCTATAAAATGTGTATCGTTTGAGTTACTCCGAGATATACGTATTTTGGATATTTAAAAATTTGCGTTATTTGGATTATATCATATACTTTCGTGCTGTTTTCACTGGAATATAATTTTGCCAACAAAATGTACCGGAGGATGGCGCTTGTGAATTTCTGTAATGGATGTGTAATTAAATAAACCGCGATTCCCACAGGTGATACATAGTGCACCAACCGTTAAATCCAACAAGTTCTCAACAACCGTGTGGGAGGATGCTAGGGATTTCTCACGATTCGAGCATGAAAATTCGTCAGAGAGGTCAAACGTTGAAAACACACAAACTTTCCGTCTTCCTCTCTCTTTCCCATTCTCACTGTCTTTCTCGATCTGTCTAGAATTTTTCCACTGTTAATACAAAATTCTGCACACGTGAACGTACCATAACGTTTACAATATTTTTAATAGAGGGATGATGACGATGATGACGATGATAAATTTTATTATGACTTAGTTAAAAATTTTCGAGCGATTTGGGAATTATAAAATGTATTAAAATATACGAATTTTACAAAATAACAACTAAAATAATCTAACAAAAAATACCAAAAACGCAAAGTAAATAAAAAAAAACAGGAAATAGATTTAAAAAACTGCAATATAAACCAAATAACGCAAAATCGACAAAAAAAAATAAACTAAAGAAATAATCTAAGAAAATAAACTTAAAAAGTAATAAACAGTATCTATATAATAAATGAGCAATTTCAAAGCAGAATCGGTAGAAGAAATGACTAAATTTACGGAGGATAAACCAATATACCAAAGAGGGAGAAACCACTATAGAGGGAGAGAGAGAGAGAGAAAGGGTCAGATAAAAGTTTTGATAAAACTCTATGCACGTTTCATCAACTTCAAGAAGCTCGATGATGGCGTATTCTTCATACTCAATAATCTATACTCAAATTTCAAAACTTTTGAAATCTCTCACAATTCTCAGAACAATAAAAAAAATTATAATTCGAAGCCTCACTCTGTTATTGAAACGAGCGATTAATTAACAAAAATTTTTAAAAATTCAAACCTCTTTCTCGTAACAGTGACACCCTTTCGTATCCAACGTTGCAGAGATTGAACGAACACCAAATCTCCTTTTCCAACATATATAAATACATAACTATAATACGACTGGTCCCTTCCGGCATTGCGGCGAGAATCTCATCAAACTTTGCACTCTCTGCTCTTCGTGTCTCTTCCTCTCACGTGGACCTTCAGTTTTCCATCCTCGAACCGTCTCATCCCTTTCCCTACGTGGCTTGCCAAATTTTCGTAAGCGTCTAGCTGCTAGAATGTACACAAGTATCAACGTCGCTAATACCCTTCTACGTCCCTCACTTTTCGCGATGGAGTACTGGAATTGCCACTTTCAGAGGACTGGGGGTTCGGCTATAAAAGTGTTATTATATATACATATACAGGGTGAGTCGCGAGATACAGAATACCTGAATATCTCTGTTGCATTTGAACATACGAAATATGTACACATCAGAACTTGAACGGTTTGGAAAGATGCACATGGCTGTCATATAAATTTGTTTGGGTTTTCTGATTTCTCCAATATAATTTCTTTTTTCTTACGTGTGATGCCATTTTTTTTCTCCTTTCGTCTTATCAAATTTAATATTTTTCTCGATTTCTTCAAGGTCATCAAATTTTTTTCGATTGGGATGACATACTTTTTTCCCCTTTTAGCTTAATAAAATTTTGTATCAATTGAGTCCAACGGCTATCATGTTTTTTCAAATTTCTCGATTTATTCAAGGTCACCAAATTCTTTTTTTCGAATGGGATCACATTTTCTTTTTCCCTTTCACTTTATCATGTACTCTTGTTTATTAAGTCAAATGGTTGATGCATCTTTTGTATTTTATTTTTTTCTCGATTTTCTAGGTCGTCATCATTCTGTTCAATATAAATGTCATAATTTTTGCTGTTTCACGTTACAGCCGGAATCCAAACGAATTCAACAATGTAACATACCACCTTCGAATAACCTTCAACCAAGATAATATTACACTTCGAAGATATTCAGGTGTTACGTTTCTCGTTACTCTCCCGGTATATCCATGCAGGTCTTGAATCCAACGTTATACCTCCACGTTAGTTGTTTCTGAGTCACTTTCTCTCTCTCCAGGGAAATAACCTTAGGCTATTTCGCATTCTAACGGGTCCTTCTCTCTCGTCCGAAAAGTGATGGCTCCTCAAGCAGGAGGGAAGGACCTCAAGCGTTTCCGTGAGGGTTGAAAAGCGAGCGTTCTCACGTTATGTCTCTTCGCGCTTTTCCTTCCACCTCTCGTCCAATTTCTGCCTAAAATTGATCCGAATCCCGGAAATGAGGCGAACGGAGTGTACCTTAATAATCGTGAATATCGAAGGGCACTTATCGGGTTTTCCCTTTGAATTAATTCATAATGGAAAAGGGGATCGTTTTCATGACGTTTTCTCGAAAGGATTTTTGTAAAAAAGTAGAAGTAGGAATTCGAGTGTAATCTCGTATCGATTCGAAAAATTTCGAAGGTGATGAGTAGTCGAGGCCTCGTGTGGTCAGACAATACCAACTCGTGGCCATTCGAGGGATTGTGCAGAATTTTTCTGAGCGATGGAAGTTCCTTGAGTCAATGAAAGACTAATCGTTCGAACAGGGTCCTTTCGGATGAAGATTTTTTTTCTTTTCTGTGATATAGTGGGCGTAATGGGCTTTTAATTCGTCGAGCAGCGTTTTGACGACACGCGAAGGAGCAATTTGTTAGGATTTTATTCGGATAATTTCTTATTTCGTCGCGTAAGGTACCTGACCCATGTAAGGCCCACCTTAATTATTTTTAAGTACGAAAAAACTATGAATATTGAAATAAAACAAATGTTTATTCAATCATTTATTCAATAATCGACGTATTAATAATAATTTTCATTCAGCAAACAATGTTCACTATTAACTATAAGCTTCTTTTAAAAAAAGCGTCATCTGGGCCTTATTTAGACCACTGTTTCTTAATAAGGCCATACCCGTTGTAACTTCGTAAAAAAAAAAATTTTTAATATATAATCTTCAATTTTTAACTTAAATTTTGATGAAAACTGTACAGTGCTAATAAACCACTGCATATAATTAGAATAAAGATTCGTTAAGTAATATTGAAAACATTTTTTGTTTTCGAAAGTTTTTGTAGCACGAAAGCGCGTGGGTTGCTATGGCAATTGCGATCATTCAAAGTTAGACACTCGACGATTAGAACTAAATCCGTTTGACTTTGGAGTTTTGGATGTTTAAAACGTGGGGTTTATTAGGCACCGGGCGTTACATGGGTCATGTAGTTTACGTTTTAAAAAATTGCAATTCCCTCTCATGTCTCCACCTATATTGTAAGACTTGAACTTGTAAAACTTGATGGGTTGAGCCGAAGAAAAATTTCGAAGATTTGTTATTGACTATTAAAAAAAGAACGAGGCGTACAAAAAATTGTTTATCACGCTATTATCGTCGACCACATTTTTTACATTTTAATTTCAAAAAATAACGTTTTATAAAAACTTTTCCAAAAATGATTGAAGTTGCGGATACAAAAAAAAACGAACGTTTCCTAATTAAAATTCCTCTATTATCCGCTCTACCGGAATCTTACATAAATAAATGTTGAAAAAAGGTGTAATCTGAAGGAAGTTTCATTGGGACGAAGGAGGTTCGAGGATTCACGACACCCGACAGAGTCGAATGAGCCTCGCGATACCGTAACGAAATCTAAGCGACGAGGGTTATTTGCGCTTGAAAATTTGAATACAAAGTCGACGAGACGACGAAATGAATGTTATCTTCTATCCTTTGAACCTTTTGTAAAGGAATTCAGCCCCGTTCCCCGTACACTCCAAACCATATTTAATTGGCATTTTTATTCCCCTCACTCACAGCCTGATTCTCATCGAGTTCATAAAAGATGAATGCTCCTCGTCCTTTTTCATCGCGATGCGGCTCGCTAATTCATGTTCTCGCCCTCGGAACGTCGATTAAAAGATATTTCACACGCGTCAGACCGAAACTGAGTTCGTCAGACTTCTGTGGAATGATTATAGTCGATTTACATACCCATGGTGGAGTGTTGGAAATCCGTGCTTGATCCCTTCTTCGAATCGGATTATAACGAAAAAAAAAAAAATTGGCGTTCAGGACTTCGGGAGAAAAAACACTTCCACGGAAAAAGATAAACCAAGCTGGAGAAACTAAGAAACCAGACAGAAAAAATAAAAACTAGACGGGAAAAAAAAATTAACGCGTTTAATGAAATAAAACGTTAAGTTCTGGGATTTAATCATTTGCCAAAGACTTTTTTCTGTCAAATTTAAATATTACAAATAAAAAAAAAAGATCGACCAATTCGAAAGGGAATTAAAAAAAATCGGAATCACTAAAATTATACATACAGCAATTATTCCAACACGTATTGTTTATTATTTTCTATTTTTTTAATTTTCTAAATTTCAAAGCTGTTCCTTGCCAACTGACCGATATTTTCTTTTTATCTTGTTTCAATCATCGAATAAAAATTTGTACCAGAATGGAGGTCATTAAGGTACTTCATTAAGATGGCATTGATTTTACAGATTCCAAGAGATCGATTAGCACTGGATAAACATTTTACAAATTATAACCTCGATCATTCATAGCCTTGATTCTTTCGTCAGCGGATCCCTTCAATTCATCAAATTAAATTTTTTTAATATGGCACTACTCGCTATTACGTTGGCTGAAAGGAAAATTTGTATTCGTGATACGAAAAAGTCTCGTGACGAAATAAAAAGTGCAAGAAAAGTATTTCGAGGTAAAGTAGTTTTTGTTTTATTTTTTTTCGCAACACGTGTAAAAATGTACTCGTTTGGGACTGCTTCAATGGAAGAAAGGGTTCTGAGTCGAGGAAAGAAATTGTACGAGCTCTCCCTACGATGATACGAATTAGCAGACCCTCTCTCTCTCTCTCCCTCTCCTTATGCGCAATCAACCTTATTTCGTCGAGTAGCTTTTCCGTCTACCCGTTCGTACATTTTAATATTTCTGCGAGAAAAACACTTTCAGCTATTTACTTTTTTTTCTTCATTACCTCTGGCCCTCCTTTTCTATTTTTTTTCCTGGCGTGGCTTATTCGTATCGTACCATTAGACATACGTTGGGGGGGAGCCAAAACGGCAAATCCACTTAACGATTATTACGACGAAGTGAGTCCTCGTTAACCGTTTGTTTCACCGATGTAAAAATTACAAAAATTGCAGGCTCAATTAATCGTTCAATAAAATCCATAGTTTTATAACTATAAAACACAAAAAGTCCCTAAAATACGGATCGCTGGTAAACATTGGTCCTTAACGATATAGCCAAAACACAAATCCACGCAACTTCCCAAACACGAACATTGGTTACGTTATACTAAACACTTTAATGAAAAATCATATATTTCGATGGGATTCATTCATCGAGATATTTCTTCCAATTAATTTCGAAACATACATACTCATTATTCCTAATACAATATCGTCGATAAAAATTTCATCATATATAATTTATAAACAAATATTTATTAATAATAAAAAAATACGTATCGCGTTTTAACGATAGCTGTCTGGTTTTGTTTGAATGTTTTTTTGGTTGATAGCTACGAAGGTTGGAAAAAATAGGTGTCAATGAAATCGTATGTGAGCTTTATGAGCACTGCTGTATTCTGAAGTTCGGAGATTCGTTTCAACCCACCAACATTATATGTAAGAGATTTTCAGGTGGCTCATCACACATGGTTATAAATTGCGATACGATACGTATTTTACGATCTCGAGACGCAATAGCTCTCTCTCTTTTCCCATATATATATATATATATATATATATATA
>JAPYZI010001904.1:0-27625 GCA_030523105.1 Ophioninae sp. A BG-2022a | reverse complement strand
ATATGTATGTGAGTATCGGTTGACACACGTACATATACGTGTGTGTTTTCGTTGGGACGAAACTACGCGCGTCTTTTCTCCACGCTGCGCTCGTAACGAGCCCACACGTAAATAAACACAAACGCGCCCACGCTCAGCGTTCGGCAACTGTCCTGCCACGATTCTTCGCCCGAAAAGTTGAACCTTCGTGGCCGAATTCGCGTGCGGGACGCGCCATCCGTCGGTAGTTACTCGCAGCGCAAAACTACAAAATTGTCATTACCGACGTAACGAGGTGCCGCGTCGAAAGTTTCCAGCGTGTTCGTCATTCCCTTAATTGTAAAATACGAAACCTACCAACTCCAGATCGATTGTGTCATCATTCCTGCTTCAATCGATTTTCCATTTTATCAAGATTTCAAATCTTTATAACCAATCTCATCAACGATTCCTCATTATTATACGCTCATGGGTGAGTTAATCCATCAACGTTGGGATCATATTTTCATTTCGTAGGAATTCAATCGAACGGAAATTTATAACGACGGGTAGAGCATTCGAATGAAATGTATTAAACGAGTGAAACGTGCGCAAAACTCGTTTACACGGCAAATAAATCAACCGTTCATGAATCCATGATCGATCGGGAGGGAAGGTGATGGTGGAGGAGAACTTTCCATACATACAGATCATCCTCGTTAACGTATTGCCAATGAGAATTTCACGTCACGTTCGTGGATATTTACGCTACGAGTGTACACAGTACGAATGTATTGTTCTCCTGTATAACCAGACGCACTTTACATATATTTATGCAGATATCTGGAACGGTGTACATTCAACTCTGGGGGGGTCTCGACGAAACTTGGTAACGTCAAAGCTGAAGTCCGTGCAGTGTTTTAAACTATTGAACTCAATCGAAAATCATTTTTTAACCAAGTTAAAAATGTCGAAATCAATAAACGTTTAGAAAAAAAAATAATGCTTAAATCTTTTCGATAAAAAGTATTTAAGAAAGATTAATGAATTTTTCTTCGACCCTAAACGTTTGCACAAGAGTTGACAAACATTTGCATAAAAATTAAAATACTGAATATATCTTTTCGAAATAACATTTCGCCAAAGAGGTATTATTCTTAAAAGTGAAAAATTGCTAATGCGCAAAGATTTGTATAAAAATTTGAACAGCGAATAAATTCATTGATAGATTAATAATATTCCAGAACGTTTGAGTTAACAAATGTTTGGGTTTGTTGAAAAAACTTTTATGTATTATTACGATTTATGTATTATTATCCAAACCCAAACGTTTGCTAATTCGAATATTTGTCAGCCTAATTAAACCATTGTGAATTTAATGTTCATTGCTTGTTTTTGTTACCCCACGAATCTCTCTGTAACAAAATTGTCACGTATTGAGGAGATACACATCAATGTGTGTTCCCTTCGATTAATCGAACATCGAGCCATAGAAGCTTCGATCCACGATCTCTCGCGAGCTTTCATCACGCTGAGTAAATAGCCGGGGATATTGGGTCAGCGTTGGATAAAAAGAATGGAATGTGCGAGATATTTCGTCTGCAGGATCGGACGTTTATTGATAGAACGTGGAGCGTTCAGCAAATGGACGAACCACCGATGGGAAGTTTGAATCAGGCAATCGTGCTGTTCCGTGTCGATTGATATCAGCAAATGCTCGATGGCAGGCCACGTGGTTCGTTTGCCATTCCAGTATCCACTTTTGTCTCATTGGTGAATCCTTCAGTCCTTTGTTGAGTATCAGGACGCATCAGACCGTACAGGTCCAATAGGTTGTATTTAAAAGAGCCCAAAGAGAACAAATTCATTCGATTAACTGTAATTATTAAATCTGTTGAAATATTTTATTGTCAAAAGAGTCATGACCTTTAAAACTCAAAAATATTCGTGAACGAAAAATCTCGAAAATAGAGTCTTTTGGGCCGACTGCTCAATGACCAGGTTTCCCATCCTCAAACTCCTAAGCTTTATTCGTAATTATTTTAAAAATTTCCAAAGCATTATTACCTGCGTTTATTTCTATTTTTAAATATTTTTATTAAATATTGTTTATATGTATAATTTATATTTAGAATTTGAAAAAAAAATACGTTGACAATTCCATGAGTTTACTTAACCCACAGGGATGCGCATGAGATTCTTTATTTCCTTAATAAATCCTATTTGTTCAACAAATAAAAAATATTTTCCGTAAAATTTTCATAACCTTGTTGATCAGTTGAATAAAAATCCTATCCAACTGTTACCGTTTGATAACTCCAATCCTTATCTTTCTAGCTTGACTCCTCTTCGAATTCCTGAGTGGAGACACTTGACCCGGACACGACTGTAGGTTTAATTTCGCCGGTAGGGTGAACGGGTAAGCTTAAAAGTGTGGTTGTAAATTGAACGAGTCCAATATAACCGGAAGAGTCTCGGAGTTTCCAATAGCTTAATTCTAAGGTTTCGAAAGAACCAACACTTTTCACTGTAACATCGAGTAATAGGAATTCTTGTATAAACCGAGACTTCACTGATCGGTACTATTTTACCCTTCGCTATCTCCAGATGAACCGAAATAGCGTAGGTAAGGGAAAACTAGCGAGAGGTAATAAACGATCGGAAGAAATGGTTGGTCGGACCAGACGAAGGCACTCTTTCTTACATAAATCCAACATAGAGATACTCCAACGTACCTTATATCAGGAGAAAACCCATTCGCGCTAATAAAGCCGAACAATATGAGAGTGGCAGAGTGGCAGCGATGCGAGAAAATTCTCCCATTTGAAAGGGAAGAACATTCTTCGTAAATGCGTGCACGCTGAACGATAAATCGTTCTGTAGAGAAAAATGGAATAGGAGGGTAAGGGGTTTTGGATTTAAGGTTAGTGGGGGATGAAGAGGGAGGAGGGGGAGGGGTGATAGGGGGTGGAGAAAAACGAAAGGGGGCTTACTGGGCCGAATGGGATTCCCGTGATTTATCTCAACGAGATTTCAACGGGGATAAAAATCTTCTGGTCTCCTGGATATAGAGAGTCGAGGCATAGCGGAGGTAAAAACGCGAGAGAGCACAATACCATCAAAGCTTCCGCCATTTCGATTCCCAGCTATATTTAATCTCTCGTCCACAGGTATTATAATACCTTACAGACTCATCCAACGACTAACCGTGGTCAGTTTTTTTTTTTCCTCTTCTTTTCATTTGGCACAACCAGGAACCAAAAACGGAATTGCCCAGTCATTCGAGTGAAGCCTCCTGGATCACGCTCGATCACACGGTCATCCGTAATGAGATATATAGGTCACTGTAACCTTGCCGAGGATTTATCAAGGTGAGACGGGCCTAACGATTTTAAGTCCAATGAAACGTTTCACGGTAAGCTTTTTGCTCTTTTTAGAATTGAGACTTTTAGCAGTGTATGTATACAGGTTTGAACAAAAGTATTAGGCAATTTGGAATTTTTTTATTCGGATAAATTATTTAATATCTCGGCCAACGAATATTCTAAGCCAATTTAAGAAACGTCGTTTTGAAGATAACGAGACTAGCTTCGTTGTTCTTTTTTTATTTTCATTTTTGTCATTATTTTTTCGTTGCCGGTGCGTCGCTCTGAACGCGCCGGATTTTTACGATTTTTCAACTTTGCAGAATCGCTTGAGTTTTCGAAATAACGTACCGGTTACAATAAAAATAGCAAATGTAATAATAAAATTATGGAAATTAAGCTGGTCTCGTCCTCTACAAAACGACGTTTGCTAAATTGGCTTAGGATTTTTTGTCGTCGAGATATTTATTTTTTTGTCCGGGAAGAAAAATGACTGGGCGCCTGATACTTTTGGCCAAGCCTGTATATGTATATATATGAATGTATATTCTTGAACGAGATGCAAAGTCCCGGGGAATATATTAATACCTGATTCACAATGATTTGTTGGTTTCTCAGGCAATTGTACGTTCGGACGTCAAGCTTCTTTTTTTTTCTCGTTATGGCACTCCTTTTCGGGAGTTTTCTTTTTATTATAGCGATTTATTAATCGCACACCGGGCGCTTCAAAGAACATACACGTGTACGGATAACGATGATGCCTGTCCGTAAACTTTGAGAAACGTGTTCCCGGGTTTATCGCCAACGCAACATCATTGAAGATTTCTTGGAAAATAATATTGGCGTTTTGAAAAATCACCGTGGAATTAATCGTGAAAGACGTCAAGAGAGGGAACAATAAATACCTGATCTCCTCGACTGCAGTTAGCCATCGAGCTACTAGTCATTTTTTTTGCCAATTTAATTTGCAAAAAAATGAGATTTAAGTTCGCAACGTTGCGACGAAACGAAAATAATTATTTTATCATTCCTTTATTGTTTTTTTTTTTTACTGGAATCGTAAGTAAAATACTTCAATAATTATAAAAATCTTTATTACGATAAAGAATTCAAATCTGAACAAAAATATTTCGTCAAATATTGGATCTAATGAAATAAGAAAATGAGAAAAAAAAATGCATTACGTCACAACGATGCGAATTTCAAGTCCATCCAAAAAAAGGAACGCTGTGATAGTTTAATCTCGTAAAATTTCATCGTTTTGAGGCGAGTCTTTAATTCCGTTTGACTCGTTGAAAATAGAGAATGGGGCAGCCACGTTTTAGCACGGAAAAATTGAAACGTATCTTTTCATCCACGCGGTCAAATTTACATAATTGTTTCGACCTTCCGGTGACGCTGTCTACGCGGGAAGATGGCTTTGAAAATTTTGCGAGCGGTATGACATTACCGAGAATAAGGAAGAGTCAGGAGGGAATGACGAGGGAGGTTGGAGGCGGAGGAGAGTAACGTCGAGGAAGCCAGACAGAAAGGAAAAGAATGGTGTCCTTGTTGCAGACATCGAGCGAGGTGAAGGTAACTGGCAGTCTTCGTGATATTGGATTTCACGGAACATCAGTAAAAGGCAGAAAACGAGCTATAAGATGTTCTAGTACCTGGGGATAAACACTATACAGTACTACAAGGCTTTTGTCATGTATACCAGCGTGTGCGTTGATAGTTATCTGTATGTGCGTGTACTCGTCGAACAACACATATATACAACATCAGTAACGTGTATTCCTCAGGGTCTCAGCGAAAAGCTAAAAAGGTGGAATAAGAGATGAAAAAAAAGAGGGGGAAAAAAAAATATGACGCGAAAGTCCCTCTAAATAAAGAAAACGAGAAAGGGCTAGGGGAGGAAGGAACCTCGAGGGAGGAAGAGAAGATTCTCTCCTCAAAAGCTTGGCCTATCGAGTCTATCTTTCTCCCCCGAGACTATTATCTTTCACCTAGTTCTCAACCCTCGTTTCGTTCAATTCTAGCCACCCTTGTAACAACCTCCTCGCGTATTTTCCATTCGTTTGATATATTTTTTTTTCTTCTCGCTTTTTAACTCAATCATTGAAGACTGTTGGTACAATAATGACTGGTGCGTAAAAAAATAAGTGACTGAAAAAAGGAGACGTAAAGCTGTTAACAAGAAGACCACACTTTGGAATTAAAGTTCCTAGATGTCGAAGCAAAAAGATGGAAAAATAAAATACGAATCAGCTACCTTCACGAAATCTTTTTTTTAATCCACCAACTTACTTTTTTCCACCTTTATCAACTACCGTAACTTCTGTAAAGCGTTATCTTCCGGCGTTACACCGGTATTGCTGAAGAATGAAACGTTATTGGTCGATGAGTTCTAAATAAACGTTAGACTTCTAAATAAACGTTAATCGAATGTCGCGGATTATCGAAGTAACGATTCTTACATCGGTTGGAAAGCTAATCGATTCGTCATGCACATGCGAGCTGCAAACGCTTGTCCAATAGGAGGATAATAATTCGCGCAACGCAGGTGGTCTCGGGTAAGATGAATTATCACTGAGCAACGGCTATCTACCAAGGCGATTAACTTTGCGAGTAATGAATTTATATCTTCGGGAATAAAGGATTACGACGTTTACAAGGCGGTTCCTGGAGCTCTTCGCAACGGGAAATATTCGTATTTGTTGGAGTTAAGAATGGCTGATGAACGAAAGCAGTAAAGCTCCGTCCTCCATAACGATGGTAACGTTCTCCATTCATATATATTTAATGTACAGCTTTACCATGAATGAATTGAACGTTCAAGTATCCTGGCAGCTTGTACACAAAGATATCTACCCACAGGCGTTCTTATCGCGTGCATGTGTCGCTCGAGAGTAAATCCGTCAAGGCTTCTTGTGCACGGTTGCGATAAGTTACCGATATCCAACATGCGTAAGGTTTAACCGTGCTCACGTGTTCACCAAATTGATGGAGCACCCATTCCAAGCGGCAACTTCATCCGAGACAAGCCTTTAATTATTAAGACTCCCCGCATCTGGTCCTGAATGAAGATCAATAATGGAACCATAGTTTAAGGGATTATAAGCGTACCGAATGAAAATCAATAATGGATCCAGAACTGAAGCCACTATGAGTTATCGAGACTCGGAGTGGAATCAAGGTTTGCAATTCCATCGAAATCAATTTTTATATGATCGAGGATTAAATAGGAAGCTTTACGTCGTTTTTGTTACGTTTTGAAAATGGATTATACGAATGAAGAAAGTGGACAATATTTTCTGGAGTTTGTCATTTCTCATAAACATTTTTTATAACTTTTCGCAGTTTGTTTGAAGTATTTTGAATAAAATTTTGTGAATTTTGTCTTTTATATGTTTTCGATTTTAAAAAAACTGTCTAAGTATCATTATTGTCTAGGGAATTTGTAATATAAACGTGATTCAAATTTTCTCATTAACTTTTTTTTAGTTTGCAATTTTTTTTGAACATTTTCTTACGATTGCAATGTTTCGTGAACATTTTTTACAATTTTTCGCAGTTCGTTTTGAATATCTGGAATAAAATTCTATGAATTTGTCTTTTATTTGTTTTTCATGAAAACAAAAGCCCCCTGGGTATTATTATTGCCTAGGGAATTTGTAAAATAATCGTGTTTGCACGTCGAGAAATCTCTCCACCATTATTCGAGAATTTCGTGTTACGAAACACGTACAGAAAACTGATGTGACTCCCTCCATTTACAGTACAACGATTTTCCTGGAATATTTCGTTTCTGAAATCTGAAAGTGACGTGGATCTGGTAGATTTTGAGTCTTCGAGTTCGATGAGGCACATGAGTCTAGTGAAAAGAGAATAACGTTGGGGACACGTGCTGAAACACCCGCCAGCCTTTCGTATCCTCTTTACAAAATTGACAGGGGTATACACGTTTATTCGGATTCTTCGCTGGAGTGGATGCTGTCACAGGTATTGTTTTCGTTTTTACCGTCGAGTTACGTCGGGTCGCATTGATCCCTCGTATTTCCAAGATTTCACCGGAAGTGAGGTAAATACGCTGGGGATGACGTATCGACTGAATTCAGACTAGGGAGACGGGGGATTATCGTCGGCTTCTGAGGAATCATCCCCCTGTAGATTTCCGCTTCGTAGTTGGCCTGAATACGGAATCGGCTCTGCGATATCGGAATGTCTATCCGCCAAAGTCACCCCAACCCTTAGTTTCGCGATGTAACACCAACGGAGTCAGTTTGTCTACAAACTGAAAGATTGACGACGGTACGATGAGAAACGAATTTTTCAATTGCCAAAACAAACCCAAACAAAATGAAACGACGCATGGACAATTAAAAAAACGTTCATTCCAACCCTCGAATCCCATAAACTTTCGAACATAATCAAAAGTATCGAAGAACTGGAATTCTATTTACTCGGGGGTTAGAAAAAAGAGACCAAGAGAGAAAGATGGGGAGGGAGGGGGGAGAGTTTGTACAACCAAGTAATGTTGGCCCTTGGAGAGATTTCTTGGATAAATGGAAAAGACGAAGAAAAACTTTTGGCACGATACAGCTCGGAGTTTATCCGTGTAAATTAGAAACAGAGGAGAGAACTTTTCTGTTCGTACTTCGATCCTCAGTGGAGGCATTGGCTCGGAACTTATCTCGTGGCAGAAGAAGATGGCTCATGTCGAAGAGCCTCAACTTTTGGCAACCTACTACTACTCTGAAGGGAAATCCCTCCAAATTGTACAGATCATATCACTCTTCTTGCCAGTCTACCCTACTCTTTTTGCAGCCTCTTTTTTCTATTGATGAACTTGCTTCGACCTAATTGCAATATTTACAGCTCTGATCAAACGTTATTGTCTATTGGTCAGTTTTATATTTGACGATGGCCTTTTAGATAAGTTTTGGACAATTGTAACAGTAGGTACTGAATACTTTTTGAAATATTCATATTTCACACGAGATTGAAGTTCGCTAAGAAAAACATTATTTTTAAATTCCTCAATTTTTTCACTACAATCGTAATTAAAATACATCAATAATCATACGAATATTTATTGTGGTAACCTAGAATAAATGAATAATAAAATAATTAACCAAATGATCCATCTAAAGAAATAAAAAAATGAGAAAAGAAATTTCATTGCGTCGCAACGATGCGAATTTCGAGTTCATTATTTCAAAGGAGTGTCGAATACTTTTGGATAAACTTGTAGATCTGCCAAATGAAATTGCCAGCTTGTAGTTATCAGGCAACTGATCGAACAGTCAAAGAGCAATGTGGAATCGTACAGTTTTCAAGAAGCATTTAAACTAGACAGTCCTTCATCACTCAATCAACATTTATCCAAATGAACGACCTCTTAATTTCGAATATATACTTTTCCATTCAAAACTTGGATGAAACTTGACCGATTCAAACTGGTCGCTGTTAGGTAAACGGTCATTTATCAAATATGATGAATTCATCGTTCAAAGCAACCGCACAGTATTTCTGATCAATACGCCGAGAGACAGGAAAAAAACAACAGTCGAACAGCAGGTAGGAACAGGAAGTTCGATTTCCTTACAAAAGAGAGAAAGACAGATGGAGCGGAATAGAAGGAAATGGCGCAGCCTCCGTGATGCGACGCCCTTTTTTTTGTCTTTCTTTTTTTGTTTTTTTTCAAGCCACCCGATCTCACGACGTGACTTGGCAACGAAATAGGAAAACTTGTTTCTCGACGCCAATAGACAAAGAGAACAAGACGGATCAAGGGAGAGAGAAATAGTTCCTCTCGGCAATCTGGGAAAGATCGCCCTTGTGTTTTCCAAGCTTCTAAAAAACAGGTTTTCGCTACCCCTCCCCTGCCCTCCGGTGTCTTTGTCTATGAATTCTCAATGTGGTTCCATCATTAGCGAAAGAGATATCGTTTAATCCCTTTTTAGAAATCCATAATAATTAGTACTTAATGTATAATTTAGTTTTTTTTACAACCGTGATAATTGCTATTTAATTTGCAATTTTTTGTTTTCTATAAGCATAGTAATTAGAATAAATATACCAATCATTTTTCTCCATTTAATTCTTTTGGTAAACAAAAAAAAATAAAAAATGATTTAATAATTTCGACTCCTAAAAGCAACATCGTTATCATTGTCATTCCTCCATCGTTCGTAACTTATTATGATTTTCATAAGCTCGACAAACCCATCTTTAATTGCATCCTTTTCGTGGCACAAAAAAAGAAAAACGAAAATGAAGAATGAAACGAAAAAAAAAAAACAAAAATCAAATTAAAATGAAAAAAAAAGAAAAATGGAGAAAAAAAAATAACGAAAATCGCAAAACACGAATGCTAATCGTCATGAAATTCCGCGTACGTTTCTCGCTTGCGCAAATGCGAGCTTAAAGTTTATAAAGAATTTTATGCGGTGCAGTATCGAGCCACTCGAGATTCAGACCTGACGGCCCTCGCCCCGTCGTTACACATACACCGTGCTCATAACCGCAGCAAAGGCCTTCGGGTACTTTGAACTCGATGAATTATTTACTACGACGCTAACATGACGCGCTCGGTTGGTGGATATATCTACATTTCTCGATCTTGTCAACGCCCGCGGGGAATCCGAAAGGGAACACCGCCTACGAAGACTGAGCGACGAAGGGAGAGGGGAAGGGGTATGGGGGGAGGAAAAATAAAAAAGGGGAAACAGGGCGAAAGGGAACCAGAGGAAAGATGAAAGGAAGGGGAGGGGAAATTATGAAAAAAAAAAGAGGAAGAACTTTCTGAAGTACGTGTAATACGTACGTACGCGCGTGCCTCGCGTATTATAAGTGCGTTCGGAGAACATTATATGGTGGGTTCTCTTATATTATAAAGATACACGGATACGAGCATGTCTCGAACATTTCAGTTGGTCGAGTACTACCCCCGATCTATTTTTTCGTAAATAATATTGAGCCTTGTCGAACTTCCACTCTGACATCCCTTCATGAACCAACGCACTCAAGACCACTTGATTTTGTGACCTCAATGGGGAACTCATCAAGAAAGGATCCGGAGACAACCGATAAATGGCCGGAAAAGTTGTGAAAAATAGATGAGTAATCAGGAACCGAAGAAATAAAAAAATGTTTTTCATCGTTTGAGGCGTTTAAGGGGGTAAAATCGGGAGTACGTTGTTTCGATATTATTTTCCATTGTATTAGTATATAATTATTGTTAATTATAATAATTTATTTGATTTTTTATAGCGTTGTCTGAATTTGATTATTGTTGAAGAAAATAATGATAAAGTCAATGATGAAACGGAGGATGCGATGACGATAAATGCAATCGTAATATACTGGATTCAATTATTGATATTGGTATTTGTTTTTAGGTTATGAAAAAAGTATCGTTTGATAATAACTCGGAATTTCGTATTCAGAAAATGTCACTATCGATGCAGATAATTATTGATAATAAGCATCGAATTTCACTTGAATTATTATTTAAAATGGAGAATCAATATTTCTAAGTATTAATTAATTATTGAATTATCTATTAATAATAGTAATCATAGTGAAACACGTGGGATACGATTGACACTTGAAAATCTACGATTCCTCCATTTTTACTTCATTCGAGGATCCATTAACCCTTAAGGGTTTCTTTATTTTGGCGATTTATCGTACGCGATACGTTCTCGATTTATTTATGTGTGTTTTTTTTTTAACGAAAATATAATCGGACACTTGTCAGTCTTATGTAAAATTCGAAGCGACGCGTCTTCGTGATTCCTGCCATTGTTACTTTCGGCATTATCCGCAAGCTTTTCGCTTCTCGTCCTATTGTTATTCATACTCACATTTCGCGCTACCAAACGCGAGTTTATACATAATTCAAGAAGTTGGCGAAGGGAGACGAACGGAGATTCGGAGGTTGGGGCGAAGGGGGTCTGAATTGGAAGGGATGAGACCGTGAATATCTTGGTAATTGAACGCTTTGGATAATTCGGTCGTAAGTTCGTGTATACAGCCGGCACGAGTTTTCCTATCCTCGATTATATATGTATATCACGGTTTATATACTCTGCATAAAGCTGGAATATCGCTCGGGAACACGAAGACCTTCGAAGCTCGTGACAATGCGGTTATATAAACGTTGCTTAAATCCCATGGAGAACGAAAAACCTCATTGCCTTCAGAGAATTTCCGTTGGATGATAACGCGGAAACTGGTTGGATCTTACGTCGAAACGCTTCTCAAATGTCTGAAGAGTCGAACGCTCCAGTTCATTCGAAAACTGGTATCAAAAGCTTTCAACGTCCTCCTCCGTCTTGGCTAACGCGTCTCGAATGGAATAATCGCGATGTGAAACAGAATGACGGAGCAAGGGTTAATTCGATAAAGAAAAGGTATTTTGAACTCGGATAGAGAAAATAAAAGGGAGGAAAAAACAGAATATTAAGGAAATATTTTAATTATCAATTTGAATGATGATTTATTGAATTATTCATTTAAATAATGTGTCATTGAATTATCCGTTACAATTATATAATTCATTAATGATTATAATATAAAAAATAAGGAAATACTCAATTTCATCATAATTTTAGAAATAAAAATATAAATATCAGAATTAAACATTGAATAAAATTACGAAAAACTTAATAGCATCAAACCAGAATAGAAATTAATTCGCCTGATTTCTCCATCATACGAATACAATTCGCAAAAAATTCCATCGGAAAAAGTCTTTGGAGAAACACTGGGAAAGGGATTGCGATGAAACGCGATGAAATTAAACGTACTTTAATCTCATTAAAAAGAAGATTCTCTCGAATAGCTATTTTTGTGTCTAATTTCGATTGGAAGTTCGCAATCTGTACGAGTACACCAACAAATTCCGGGTAATAAGAAAAATAATGGAACGAGACGAAGCCGAAGAAATATCCGTTGCATTACGGGGGAAAACTTCAACGCAATTAATGATAGTTGGTAGGGAGAGTCGACAATGAACAGCGGCCAGAGAAAAGGGTCTGACGATACAGAGAAAGAGAAGGAGACGTAAAAATAAGAGGAGAAGGAATTAAAACGAGGGAAAACGTTAATAGCCGTTTTTTAAATTGGATTTTAGTTAAATTGTAAAGTGCAACGACTAATATGCAAAAACAGAATGAAAAGTTTCATTCCCCAGAGGCACATTGCGGTTGGGCACACTTGGTCGTATATATATATATATATATATATATATATATAAATATGGACCGTCTGAAATGCGCAAAATATAAAACGATGAGAGCAGATTTTTCAGAAGTGGTAGGTACGGTGGAAGCCCGTACCGTGGAGAATGAAAAAGCAAAAGAAAAGCGCGTTGGTTCGAGGGGTGCAAAAATGAGGAAGGAAATGCATGGTACGAAGCTCTGGGTCGAAGAGACGCTCCGGGGTGTTGCAACTTCCGTTGCGTCCTTGTATATCTTCTTCTTCTTCGTCTTGTTGTTCTTCTTCTTTACCCTTAACGCTTCCATTTTTCTCACTTTACACCGCAGCATCAAGGATGAAAGTTTGGTCAGTCCTCTTAATGTTTTTTACCCTTTCAACAGTCGCGTCAACGCGAACGCAATTTATTTATACGTAACGCCTTTTTTAATGCGACATTCCAGCTACCCTTTGGACCCTGACCGTTGAACGTCAAAGAAATACCGTCGCGATTTTTTTTTCATCACGTTTTCCGTCTTGGAAAAAATTGGGAAGCGTGAAATTAAACTTTGCTCTTTCGAACGAATATCTCGAAAGAAATAAGTTTTTTTTTTTAATTATAATTGAATTAATATAATTTTTATATTTTGTTCAAAATAATTAAGTAAATGTAAACCATTAATTTTATTTATTTATTTTGTTAATGAATTGTTTTAATTAGTTGAACGATCATTTAGAATATTAAACTGAAATGAAATTCATTTTTGACATTTAATGAAATCAGTTTTTATTATTTTACGTGGGTAAACTAGGGGAGTAATTCCCCTAGTTTTTTTCCCCTAGTTTACCCACACGAAGCAAACACTTGGCAACACATTCACGTTAAGTTTAATGGAAGCAAGGCCAGGGGTTATTCCTCCCCGATAGTCCCTAGGGTGCTTGGCTTCTCTGCAGCTCGAAGTGTGGCGGCACTTTGCCTTTGGGCATTAATACACGTACGTTTGTGCGCCGAGGGGCGGTTTCGTACGTGTAACATCGTTCCTGGAGAAACACGAAGATCATGAGAGCTTCTCTCCCCGGACTACTGGCAAGCAGCAGCGGGTCGTGCTTCACGTTTCTTTATCGTGAATTATGAGAAGCTCCGAAGCCACGAGAGCGCCACGCGAGGCTAAAAACGTTCGCGCGAAGCCTGTATAGTCCGAGACATTTTTGCTTTCTTTTTCGTGGACCGAAGCACCTCGTGAAAAAAAAACAAACGCCACGTGCGTGTGCGCGACTCGACGATTTATGCGATGGGCTATCAACGTAGATTTCATTGATAACGATCCTGCGATAGGAAACGTTGCATCAATTAGACGACAAATTGGTTAATGAAAGAGCGTTCGATTGGACCTGGTGTTTTATCCATACGTCGTTCTAACGTCTAGTTACTTTTCACTAGGAGTATTGTTGCTTAATGAACAACGGATGGTTGTTGACGTCGAATTGATAACTACTTTATTCAGTTCGTTTTTCAAACAATGCTTTTTGAAGCCGACCAGACTCCAAAAAGACTATTGATGATGCACCTTAGGACGAGCCAATGACCTGATGACGGATTTAGTCTCCCCGGTTGCATCGGGTGGTACCAACCAACTCCCAACAACCAACCGTGGTAACTCTCTTTTTCGTATACTTTTTTCATTCACTTCTGTTCTCTCGTTCCAATTGAAGAATCCTCGTGAAACGGCCAGGAAGCGATACATTCGAAAGCGCAGTGTTACCATCGGATCGGTTGAGTGTAGGAACGGACAACGTGAAAGCCCACTTTTACCATTGGACCAGTTATCGCCATCGTAGTCGATTAAAGTGGTTTGGTCATGTGAGATCCACCGGTGCATATCGGATTGCAGTGTACTCTTCGTTAATACGTCAACGATTAATCATTCGAAGGAGCGGGGGGGGAGGGGGGTCCTTCCACTTGGAGGTCCCTGGTACACACGCAGTCATTGGTTAACTGTTCGATAAGGGATACAATGTCGGTGAAGCTCTCGTCGTTTTCAGAGAATCCAGGAATCGATGCACCATTCGCGTTTCTGCTTATACACACATGCGCAGATACACATACAGACACCAGGCATCCGAATCTCCCGTTTAATCATTCCCTTTTTTCTCTCTCTCTCTCTCTCTCTCCTTCGCTCGAGCGAACGCGGGTTCAATTTTCGCCAAGAGTCCAACTCGATAAATCCAAGCTACGACCTACCGAACACTTCGAACTGGATTCTGGTACATAGGTATACGTATGGGGTGGTGCGCATACCCGGGACTTTTTTCACGGGGGCCTTGTCACGTTCGCACACTTTGATATCCTCGAGTCTCTCGAATCTTGGTGGTACCGCACATGCACAACTCTCCTCAACGTTCGTACGTGAATTCTTCGCAGGAATTTCTGCCGGATCCGCGGTGGCTATTCTCCACCGAGTGCAGTTCATGTAGGATGGACGAAAGTGTGCTCTTTCGATTTTCGCAGTTGCCAGAGAGATTGTACTCCCGAGTAGGTCTCCTTGAACATGTGTACCCACACACCCGTACGTACACGAAGAAACGGCACACTCAATGTTGCTTAGCTCGTCCAAGCTGACCAGCCCGGCGTGCACCAGCACTTTTCAGAACCCCGGAGAATACTAGTTTCCATTGTACTCGGCTTTCACTCCCGTATAAACCCCGTCTAAACCTCGAGAGTGGATTGTGTATCGTGTCTATACTCCAGGCTAGCTTTTGGCGCGATTCTCACAAGCATGTAGATAAGATATGGGCGCCTACACGTTCGCGCGGAAAAGCGACGATATACCTTACAATAGGAGGAGCTCAACTGTCGGCTGGTATAACCGAGAGAGTTAGAAAAACCGTTCGGTTAAGCCAAATATTAATCCGAAGATTCAGTCAGCTTCAATTTCGGATTTATAGATGTTCAAGTTTGGGTAAACACTTTCAATTACTGCTACAATAGCTTTTGGGGTAGCTTGAGTTTATTGGCTATATGGGCGAAATCTTTTCGGAACAACCACGAAGGTGATGACACTGACCAATGGTTTCTCGTTTTATGAAGATCGCCTGATGATCTTCAAATTCTTCCACGTTAAATCTAGAAAATTAACTGATAGAAGGCACTCGTGGAATGAGTTGTTTTGTATCCTAAATCAAAACTAAGGGTTTCTGGTTAACGTTTGCCATGAGTCCTGCTCAATCCGTTTTTTTCTAGTCAATTTTTAGTAGATTTGAGTTAAAATTCGAAAATAACAAAGATGTTCTTTGATGAACATCCAAATAAAAAATCCTAAAGAAAAAGATGGTCATCCGTTTTTTAATAAACTCAATACCTACCTCAATTTACAAAAAACTGAGTATGATTTTCCGTGTTCGTCGAAGCGTGAATTAACCACGACTATATTGGCCGGTGGCAAGATAATCATGTATGCAATTAGCCGTCGTTGGTAGGGTCGCGTGCGTTCTATCTGGTTGCACGGTGGCCGTGATCGCGAGGGACGCACGGAAAACCCGGATCGAGTGCGACGACAACGAACCTACGGGACTGAGGTGGCCGTACAAGTGCAAGCCCGTTAATCCAACAATTCCATTAGGTTGAGTCTCCCGACGGGATCTCATAAAGCTCGAGTCCCTAGCCAGACGAGAAAAGGGCTCTCCGGTCTCGCCATAATTATATACCCTCGAATGACTCCCCACGTGTCACAACACTCGCTGGAGCAGCGGTAAAGAGAGATTTCCGGACGATCGACCGTTCGAACGAGCCACGTAACGCGTCAAGTTCTTCAATGCCGTGCAGCCCTTTCCACAATAAAAGGCGGGATATGAACTTCTGCGCAGTATTCTGATCTCTACACTTTTCCACTTTCCGTAAACATGGATTCGTTCTCAGCAGTCCAGAAGTTTTTCAGAGCTCACCTAAATGTACTGGAATTCCTTTCTGTGTTGCGATAAAAACTTCGTCCAATGACATTGAATGATGGCTCCGAAGTTGGCAACGAAAATAAATTTGTTAAATTATTTTTATCGAGTACGTGATAAACTGTAAAAACTGCATTTATTTCAATACCTTAAAAGAACCTTTCTTTTTTAAGGCTAAGCTTTAAGGCTTTAAGGTGCCGGCTTAAGGACCTTTGACAGAAGCCAGGTGAAAAAAAAAATTAATTTTCGTTGCGTGGCAACGTTGCAAGCTTCAGATCCATAATAAAGGGACGAGGAAAAAAAAACATTTGTGGTTTTCAACAATGCAAAGTGGAACCTCACACCACTCAATGGATTTGGACATTGAATGAATGTTAAATAACGAGTGACTGGTATAAATACTTCTGAGTTTGATCGTTCAAAATAAACGCGAATGTACGTAATTTTCATGGATCGTCCGAGAATCGAGATATCACAAAATGGTGCATGGTTCCGGAACCGAGTGCATTCTCGTTCGAAGTTTGGAGATCCGGTCGGATTCGGTCGAATTCCCAATTGATAAGGAGCCACCGAGCAGCAAAATTCCATATCGCGTACATTCAATTAATTTTATCGGGAATGGAGCAGGGGAGCCGGGGAGGGGTCGGAGGGTGGATTCGCGCCGTTTGAAATTCCGGGGTCTCACCGTGTCCATATACGTTTTTGTATATATCACAAAATACCGACTGTGTCCACGAATGAAATTGGATTGCTGTGGAAGTCGTTATTTGCTGTCGATGTAGCGAACGAAGACAGAAAAAAAAAAAAAAAGAAGAAATGTGGTCGCTCAATTATCGCGCGTGTATCGTCGTGTCGTACCCGGGGAGGGTTATCGACCGAGTTTCGCGATCGAACGTGCAAATAAACGCTCGCTAAACGATCCTGGGCTATTCCACGAGTTCGATTCGACAGATTCAAGCCCTCTATCCTCTCCTATCTCTCTCTTTCTGTATATCCCGTGCTTCTCTATGTAACGAATCGTCACGATGTGTCGAATAACAGCGGTCGAACGAGCACTGATTCGACAAGGTATTTGTCGACAGATGAGGTTGAATTCGATTCAACGATCAACGCGAGAAACCCCCGTACAGCGTCGATATAAAACGAGAATAACAAAAAAAAAAAAAAAAGACAAAAAACAATCCTTCGGGTTCCACCTCGTTGGTGGGGAAATTAAAGCCACGCGTGAATTCACGCAAATTCGTAACAAAGCTTCAAAAATACTGGGGTGATTCTTCGTTATCAGTCAATGATCCGTTGGCAAGAGAAATAAGGGCATTTTCAGAAGGAAGGTTATCATTTCACGATTTCACTTTTTGATTCGTTAATAGTCATCGAAAATCATTTTTTTTCCGCAATTTTCGATTTTATTGGATCTATTTTGCAACTGCTAATGTTTGGAGAAGGTTTGTTCCCATTAGAGAAGATGGGAAATTCATGGGTTCGTGGCTATTGAATTTTCTAGTAAATAATCTAAAATAATTTATGGAGATTCATGTATTTTATGTATTTTGGAAAATGTACGTATTATAGAAAATTCATTTATTTTAGAAAATTATAAAATAATTCCACCGAAAACTATAATTCTTCGAGTTTTCAAGAATGTCGTTATTTTTGAATATCCATTTATAAACAATTCAATATTTTTACTGCTCCGGTAAATTACTTGAACGGATTCGAAGTTTGAAGACGTTTGGGTTACATTACTAAACGACTGAAATGTGGTCAATTTTCATAATTTTGATTGCACTTTGATTGTAATGAACATAAATGTCCTCGATTCAAGTATTTCTATCTTCGAAATCCCCAGATGATTGGACCTTTAACTTTGGAGTAGTGAAATAATAAAATTTTATCAGAAATCGAAGAAAGAGAAAGCGAGAGAGAGAGAAAGAGAGAAATAGAGCGAGTGACGAAGATAAAAAGAGAGAAAGAGAGAGATAGAAGGAAAACCACATTTGCTCTGAACGAATCAAGGAGAAAGGAATTATTCAAATAATTCGGAACGAGCGTACAGAGGACTGTAGAGAAGTACATTTGAAGGGTATGGTTTCAAGGGTTCAAGGAGCCCTATTCCTATTTCCTTTCGTGACGGAGGCAGACAAATTGAGGCTGCCGGGGTGGAATCGAGACCAGTCAGTCGGGGCAAAAGACCACAATGTTCGACCGAGCGCACGAAAACTCTCGCTGCTGCAGCCGGCTGGCCCGGCAAAATTTCTACATTCAATTTCACTTCGAACGATCTCATTTCCATTTCTCTTCCTCGATTGCCTCGGCCCTTTTCCCGTGCAACCGGAAACGGCGATAACACGTTGCAACGATGAAAAACTTCGATACGGGGAGTAAACGAAATTCGCTGAATGACCCCATCGTATCGGTGATATGTAAAATAAAAAATGTAAAAAAAGAAAATAATAATAATAACAAAAATGAAAGAAAAAAAATAAATAACGTATGTCGTTTTCCAGGCGCGGCTATGAAAATTCTGTTTTTCTCGAAATTTCGATACTTCGCAATTTTCTCGACCGAGAAAATCGACGAGCTCTCGCGGGGAAAAAACTTCGGGATGTTCGGCTTGATGTTTCCTGGAGCGAACGGGGACGTGTACTCTGGTGAACACTTTGAAACACTTTTCTTTTTTTTTGTCGATAATATCGCCCTCGCTTGGCAAATAAATTACGTTCGCTCGAGGCAAATAAAGGTTTTACTAAATTGATGATAAATAATCGAAAACATTTTTGGAAATTTGAGGAACGATAATTATTGATAGAGACATATATATATATATATATATATAATTTGAGAATTATTTTATGAAATAATTCAGTAATTATAAAGGTATGAATAAATCGTCAGTCTAATTAATCTTTATGGGTCAGTAAATTATTATTTATTGATTAATCATTGCAAATGGACCACAAATCAAGATGGTTTTTGGTAAACTGAGAGGTTGGAATGGATTATTATTATTAATTTCTTAGTTTTTTTTTTTCAAATGCAAATAGAGTTACAACTGAATCGTCGCAAATTCTGAAAATATTGAATCATTAAAATTTCGAATCGAGCGATTGATAGGATTTTTAAATATGTTTTTTGGCAATCAAATTATGAAATCGTGAAAGTTTTATTTTAACGTCGAGTCAATCAGCAATAATTGGAAAATTAAATATATATATATATCGTATTTTTGGGTATTTGGAGCAAATAAACAATCGCTGACCTAACTTCCGTTAAATAGGTGAAGTTGAACTTCAATAATTATAAAAAATAGAAAATAAATATTCCGAACAACTTGATTCATTATTAAATTAACAATGAAAAATGTAATAATAAATTTCCACATGTAACGTAAAAAATTTGCGACATAATCTTGTAAATCCATCCCTATTCCGGGTTAACTTTTTTTCCCAATGGTCCATCCGGTAATACCATAATTCGATCTTCGAGTCTTTTCCAGACTTTCGATTTAGAGCGGAAATAATGAGATCTCGTCGAGGACGTCAGGACGATTGTTTCGCGTCGGCGGGCAGTTTTCCGTAACGAAGAAAAGCAACGAGCACAACCACGCGGTGAATTCGTTGGATCTCTCTCTGTCTCGAAAAAAAAAGACGAAAAAAAAAATGAGAGCAGCCCAAGCAAATAGCGCAATTAAAAAGAAGCGTTCCTTTTTTTTTGTCGGCCAAGCGAATACTATTAGTTGCACAAGCTCCGGTTTTAAAATGGGCACTGCGCCTTCACGATAAATACCAAAAGCTTGGGCAATAAAAAAAAAAAAAAGAAAATAGCTTGGTCGCTAAGCTCGCGACGCGAAAGGGCCTCTGAATGTGGGTCAACCTAACCTGAAAAATACCATAATTATCTATGCACTTGCCTGTGCACGTCGAGGTATGAAAAAAAATGTCAGCATTGCTGAGGAACGAAACTCGGCGTTCACGACTAATAAGAAGTGGCCTCTCTCCTCGTTGACCCGGCGAGTCTCCCTTCCGAGAGAAACAATGCGTTCGCGGGTGGCTAATTATTTTCCGGGATAATGACACGCGAATTCGCGCCACGAGGACGAAATTGCACGGCATTCAAAAATCACAATGCCACTTCGTAATGCCTGGGCCAAAAGACTTTAAGCAACGTATTGTCGTACTTTAGCAGTGAACGAAATTTTCCTTTTTTCTTTTTTACACTGTTTTTTCCTTCACTTATCGACAGTAATTATGTCATTTTTCTGAAAGGTCAAAAAACATTTTTCAATGCTTTCGAATTTAACAATAATTTCGTGGGAATGAATGAATTATTTATTACGTATATTTATGTGTATTTATTGCTACTTTTTTGTGCATTTACCGTGTATTTATTGCTACTTTTAATTATCAATATTATATTATTATTTAATTTTTTGTCGTCTCTAATATTTTTGAGTGATTTAAATGTTTTTGAATATTTTTACGAATATTGGTGTAGAAATTCGTTATCCTGCGTTCGTGTAAATTTTTAATTTTTTCATACATCTTATTTATTTTTCAAAAATTCTAATTTTTATATAACCTTAAATTTTTATTCACCTTGATTCCTCAAGGTCAATCATTTTTCATATTTCCTTTTCTCGATTCGTCCAATTTTACTTATTCTTATTTCTATCCTCGTTTACCGAATCTCTATTCGATAAATCGCCATCTCAACGAGTTCTTTTTTTTTTTAAACAGCGGCTTTACGTAACGATTATTCGTTAGCCATCTCTGTCGTTGTCCGTCGTTTGCTTTTTACTTAATATTGGTTTCCAAAACCATCCCCATTACTTAACCATCCGAACTTTATCGATGCAAAGTAATTAAACTAATGGCGGCGGGTAACTCCGTGGACTTTTGCCCCACGGGTTGGCTCAAAGTGGTTATATAGATTTATAGAGGTAACGGAGGCTTCGTTAAAAGCCTGAGAGTATAAAAGATGCCCATAGATACACACCAATGTACGTGTCGTAATCTCACGATTTTATTTCTCGATTTAAAGCCTCAGTTTCTATCGACTGGTATATAAAAACGTGCAAGACTTGTTGCATCGTCAAAATAAAATCACGATCATTATTATGATTATATATATCATAATATATTATTCATAATTAATTAATTAAAATTAAATGAACCGAAATGAAGATTAAAAAAAAATTAATTATCAATTAATACATTGATAATATATTATTATAATATATATATTAATATAATAATATATAATGATACAAACCATTATTTATATCATTATATATTACATATTACAAAACTCGACTTTTTTTTCGTTCCAACTGGCAGATCTTAAAATTCTACTCGTAACATCGAATGACAGGACATTTTTCAATCTGATAAATTCGTCTCACACCGGCTCGTTTCAACCTTCCTCATCTTCGTGCGAAATCTGTTTTGCGCGAAATAAAAGAAAAAAAAAAGATGATAAAATTGCGATTTTTCAGTGTCGCGGAACGAGTATCTCACTAACAAAAGTAGATACAGTAGGTAGCATCCAGAAACTTCGTTCTCTCTTGGTTCGATCCCACGAGACGTGTCGGACGAGAGAAAAGCAGGTCCCGCAGGTATAACCAGACGAGAGGGAAGATAATCCGGGTTATCGATATCGTTACATCGAAAGCATCGTTATCGTCACGCCTCGACGGTCGCGCTCAGGCGCAGCTGCGCACGGTTGTCTTTTTATTTCGCTTCATAAAATAGTATATATATATATATATACATATATAAATATTTTTTTTTAATATAGAAAGCACAATTAATCATCAATTTAATAAAAACGTATTCGTACATCTCACAAGAAATTGTTGTTAATTTTTCTTCGTTTTGTTTGTTCCTGTTTTCCCAAGCTATTAGTAATTAACACTAAAATTTAATGACTGTTTCTTTGAGTTTTCAATACTATTATCTCAAGATAATCCTACGATAATACTAAAGTAAAATAATAATCATTTAAAAATGGAGAAATATTGAGCTAAAATAAATAAAATGTAAATTTCCTTCCTCATTTATTTATTTTCTTAGATGAATTGTTTGGCGAAATATTTGAATTACGGTTACAGTGAAAAAAAAAAGAAATAAAAAATAATAATTCTCGTTGGGTCGCAACTTTGCGAACTTCAACCTCGTTCTTTAAAAGAGTTACGACAAGGGTGATTTGAAGCAATTTCAACCCCATCAGCCAAGGATAAAAAATTGGTTGCTTCTTTGGTTTCGGCTGATTCAATGCTTACCGAAGGACTCGAGGGTCATCATTTTTCAAGACCTGTAAAATTACCCATACGGTAGGCGATGACGCCAGGCGTTATCGCGATCTCTCGCAAGAGGGCTTCCGGCCGGAGGATTGCACACGCATTGCAACGTCAGGGGAACGCTTGTTGGATCGTTTTAAAAGCCGGGAAATATCGCAAGAGGGGCTCGTTTATCAATACTACAGGTTCGCGTGAGAGACACTGATAATTTATTCCACAATACTATACTTACGTACATTACACGTACGTATATATTTATCCATGAATATTCGCGCGCGCATGTACACACACGTTTATACGTACGTATATAGATGAAAGAACGGATGCACTCACGACGCATTAATTATCGTTTCGCGGTCTCTGTGGCTAATAGGAGACTGAGAACGGATGAAGATTTAATGGCAGCTGCGAAGGGCAAGTTTATAGGTAGCTGACCAATGAAAAGGGGATCTAGTACCTCACACGCGCTTTCGAACCTACCTATCTACAGTTCGAGTACATATCTGTTATGTACTCACGTAAATGTATGTGTTAGTTTGGGGGGGAGGGGGGAGATTTAATGAAAAACGTATAACCATCCAGTTTGCATTGTTGGAATGCAACTTCTTTTTTTTTGATAATTTTTTACTCCTCTGTATCAATTACCATGGAAATGTTTATTTTTAAGAAAAATGACATCGAAAATCTTTGGAAAGTATTCGAAGAAACGATTAAGAGTTTTTTTATAACATAATTTGGCGAGTGAGAAATTACGTAATTTAAATGGTATTCATTTTTGTTGCGTTCAGACGACGCGGGCTTTTAGGCCATGAAAAAAGTTTGGGTTTTTTTTTTAACGTCTCTTCGAAAAATAATTGTTTTCAAATTGCGTGGAAAAAGAACTGATCGTCTTGAGCAGCGGTTGGGTTGGTACCTTCGCGGGTCTGCCAGGATCAATTGACCAAGTTGGGATCTACTCAGGACGAGTTCAGATGAAATTCATCTGGTTTCGAATGAATCATATGACGAAAAGGTAGCTGATACCTGATGTTAGGGTAGGACTGATAGCGGAGCTAGTAGATTTTAGTTTTTCTGCATTTTCGTTTGGATTCATCAAGTCCGATCTAGGAGTAGATATCAGGGAAAACTGATGGATTTGAATCTTTTCTTTCTTATTCTTACTCAATCATTTTTTGGCACTTAGCACTCATCAGGGTTAAGTAAAAATATCTAGGAACTTGAAGAAGATCGCCACAGGTAAGCAAATGGAAGTTTTGAGGAACCGGACAGGATTGCTTTACTTTGAATTCCAACGCTTAAAACTTGGAGGCCATTGAGAGCTGGAGGAAAAACGATACTCGTCAGCGATCCGTGCAAGCGTTGTAGTCGCGATAAACGGGGATGAGGAGAGATCGAAGAACCCGCGAGTGTTGAAGAAGATCAGAAAGGACCTCAGCCTTGCCAAAGAGGATGATAGGCCAATGGCTTCTCGCACGTCGTTACTTCCTTATCGAATCGTAATACATGGAATCTATGGCGTGGGCGCGTGGGGAACCCGTGATGAATCGAGACGCGTCGTTATTTCCTCGAAACAAGATAGCCGATGGCTATCTCTCGTACCATAATGGTGGTGATCATCTCGCGAGACATCCGCGCTATGCTGACGGGATTATATTGCCGGTGCTTCTATGCGCTCCTGCATTGGCCCTGTCGGTCCGGGCTCACTCCAGAGGCCACAGCTGGAATTACTTTCGAGATATATATACTTCCAACGAGTGAAACGAGCGTCCGTGTGCACCGTTAGGATTATTAGCGAAACGTAGAGAGGCCCATGAATACGTCGGGGGAAATTCCAGAAGACACACCGACCGGCCTCAATTAACGTTACGAGACGTCGTTCGCACATAAGCCTGGATTGCACACGACTAATCACTAGACCATCATTTTTACCTCGCTTTTTAGATCGGTATCACCAATTTCCTTGAAAACGTGTCAAAGCCTGATGAAAAAAGCCAATTTCTCGAGACCATTGACAATTGGGAAACGAAAGCCGTAAAACAGATTAATTGCAAAATATATTTTATCTACGCGAAAATCAAACTTTTCGTGAAGTTTCGTTCTGTGATCTATCAGAGGCAGAGAAGTTATCGAATTGAGATCGAACCCAGTCTACACTGTCTGTGAATTCTTTTTCGTCTCTTATTAGCCATTGGGAGGGAATTGATGCTTGCAACGTTGGAATATAACGAAAATCGTCAATTTTCAACTTTTCGTTTTTCTTTTTTTTTTTTTTTGTTATCGATCGTTATGAAACCGGTAAAAGTTTTTTTTTGCATTTTAATTGGAAATGGAAGATTCACATCGGAATAAAAAATGTATCGTGAAATGCTGAAAATAAGAGTATTAAAAATGTAGAGAAAAAATGTATAAAAAATGGACGATGCAACGATGCAAACTCTAGGCTCTCTGGAATTGAGGGACTTTAAATTATGATTTTGTAATAAATTGTTGAATAATCGTACGTTTCGTCGTTTCGCCACAAATCTGGTAATCGAACGATCACTATCTTTCAAATAATCAATAAAACAATATATTCAATTAGATTTAACGCTAATTTGGTGACTTTCGTAGGCCGGATAAACCGCCGAGGAAAATATCCAACTGCGAGGTACAGATTAAATTCAACTATATAATAATAATTCATGGTGAATCCACTCCAACCAGGAGTCTTATTACCCGGCGAATCTCTCGTTTCAAGGCACTAATGCGACCATGAGTAATGCAAAATCTGCTCAACTTTTAAATATAAATATAGTACCGCCGGTGGTTCTTCTCGACGCAACGTTAATGCAAAGGATTAAAAGCTAATACTGCCTATCTGCCGTTGCGGGTATGGAACGAGAAAGTGTCTTCCATGTAAATACATCTCGGTGGGATGCGAATTCCACGCCTGCTTAAGCGTAGAGATCCGCTACTGCGGTGGCAGTAAATATTCGGTAGATTAAGGTGGCGCGAACGCAACATTGGTATCAACGTTTACGTGTGGATTTACATTATATATTATTAATATAAACGTGCTTTACGATATATATAACAGTGGAACATCGTCATCCACCTATTCGTAAATATAACATCCTTGTAATTGGGGGTGTAATGCCCAATAGAAATTGCCAAGTTAATATAGTGAAATTGATGTCGTTATAAAGCTAGTAACAAAGTGACGTCATTATGTCAAGAAATCTCGTTATCCTGAAAAGTGGGCATATAGATCGACTGTTAAAAAAAAGGTTGGGAACAAATGGAGAATTACTTTTCGACGTATTTAAGGAATTCTTGATTTATGATAAAAATTGAAAAATATTATTCTGAATTTTACAATTGTAATCTTATTTTAAAAATCGGCAATCAGAAAAAAAGACTATCGTTGTGTAAAAACAATTTACATTTGGATATTAACATTCTTGAATATTTTTCCATTTTAATCTTTTATTTAAAGTTGTACGAGTTACGATGATAAAATTTTGTAATTTTTAATTGGACTTTTCATGCAACATTTTGTGCTGTTACACACTCGATCGAGTTTACGTAAAATTTGTTCTCTCACGAAAAATATTTTTTTTTTACTGCAGTTACGTTTTGTTTTTTAAAAAAATCATATTAATGTTGTTTATTAATAATACGCAGAAGGCACTATTTCGTGCTATGAATTTTTTAAAAATTGCCTTCTGCTATCACCAACGTAAATACAGCATGAAACGTATCATTTCCATATTAAGTATTTCCGTTGTCGTGAGCCGATTAAAAGCGTACCACTTTTTAATTTCCAATTCTCCCGAATGCCCTCAGAGTGGAAAGCAAGCCTATTAGAAACGATCGCTGATCTTGCCGTAGACAGAAGAGTACACAAAATTACTTTACTTTTCCTCCCAACTGCTAAGTTCTTTGAGAGCTTACACTCGAGAATATTAATTTGCCAACGACTTCGGTAATACGGCACGTTTTCTTGGCCGCACCGTCAAGTCTTACCTTTAACGACGAGCTTCTAACGTTTTATCATCTTTATGAGAATAAAACCCTTTGTTCGAAAATTTATCAAAAACTCTTCATTATATCGGCCAGTTTAGGTATTATTCATCACTTTCGATCCATTAGGGAACTCTTGCACAAGAAAAAAATTTGTAATTTTGCAAAATAGATTTTTTCATAAATAAATTACTCACACGAAAAACTGAAATATTACAAAACATAATCTTTTGTATTTTTTTCTTTTTTCTGGTAAACCACTTGGAATGAAATTTATTGTGTGTATGCAGGACGCTTGCTCTAAGAGGAACATGCTCGGCATTTATCAAAATTTGGAAAAAAATGGTGCAGATTGTTTTTTTTTGCATTTTCTCAGTCTAATTTTGCACTTCCGGCAAAAACTCGGGTATATTCGTAATCAGTGAAAAATTTCCCATCAAAGACACCCTTTTAATACTTTAAAAACGAAAAAAAAAATTTTCGACCTCTTCCGGCCGTTTTACCGGAATCTCAAAAATCACGATATTTCAAAAGGTCGTACAGTAGCCTTCTTCTATGCTATGGACTTTCAATTGGTGGGTTTGGAAAAGGTTTTTGCCTGACTTAAATAATGGCGTTGGGATCGTATCGATATCTCTTATAGTTTCTCGGGAAAATCAACTTGAAAAATGGCCAAAAAAAACGCAAAGGGGTATGTATGGAAAAATTTGCAAAAATTGATGGTCCAACTTTGAAATTCTGCCAAAAATCGAAAAATCATCGGATTTCAATGATTAAAAAAGCATTTTGAAGAGAAAATCATACCGAAGAGATTGAGCAGAGGCTGGAGTACCAAATCCCAAAGGAAAAAAAGTTATCGATGATTTAG
>JAPYZI010001903.1:0-27626 GCA_030523105.1 Ophioninae sp. A BG-2022a | reverse complement strand
GGGGTATGTATGGAAAAATTTGCAAAAATCGATGGTCCAACTTTAAAATTCTGCCAAAAATCGAAAAATCATCGGATATTAATTATTAAAAAAGCAATTCAAAGAGAAAATCATAACGAAGCGAACAAGCACAAAGTGGAGTATCAAACCCCAAAGGAAAAAAAGTTATCGACGTTTTAGTGAAAAAATATATTATCCCGAAAAATCGAAAAAAATTTTGAATTTTCAATATTTTTTTTATTGGTCAATTTAGATGTAACTTTATCCCCTGAGTACGAATCTACCATTAATTTTCTCCAAAACCCAATATTTCCGTGAAAAAATTGTAAAAAACTTCTAAAATCACGATTTTTTTTGTTGTGTGCAGTGCTTTCGACGAAAATTCGTTTATATTCGTAATCAGCTGAACATTTTCGATTAAATAGACCCGGATAATACTTTTAAAACAGAAAAAAAATTTTCGACGATCCCGGCCACTTTTCCGGAATCTCAAAAATCACGAAATTTTAAGGTCGTACCGACTGAGAAACCCTTGCAATACCAATTTTTTTGACTCGGTTGGACATTCGTTCGACTGACGATACGTCAGGACCGATTTATAAAATTCCCCCAAAAAAGAGACGAAAAAGAGACAAAATAATAGAAAATGAAAAATCGGTGAAAATGTTCGGTCAATCTAAAAAATAGAAAAACATCGAAAAAATGATGAAACTTTTCGAATCAAGCAGAATTTTGAAATAATAATGAGATTGCGGTAGCAATGAAGTTCCATATCCGAAAGGAAAAAAGGTTATCGGAGATTTAGTAAATGAAACTCCGTTTGGCCAAAACGAAAATAAATACGTTTTCTTTTTTTTGTAGGTCCATTTTTTTATGTATTTTGGTCCCGTGAACACACATTTATCATTAGATTCATCATTGAGAAACTTTCTATTTCCATTATAAATTGTCAAAAATCCATTTTTTGTCCTGTTCGTTCTGAAAAATTCGATCTTTTTTTCCCTCTCGCCCGCATTTAAATACAATACGTACGATACAAAAACAAATTTTCAATTTATTTTCACGCCAAAGAACAACGGATATGACACACCTAGACAAAATTCAAAACGTGCGTTCTGAATGTACACATCGAGAATTGTTTTAACGTGTACTCATCACAATATTAAAATAAATGCTAAACTCATCGACGACGTTGTCTTTTATTCCTCGGTCCAATTGTTTCAAAAGTTGATAAACCGGTGAGAAATGTTCACAAAATTAAGAGTGTTCAGTTTTTTTCTATCCTGCCAAAAACAATTAATCTTATCATACGTCTCTTCGTATTCCTCCTTAATAAAATACATTTTTAAAAAATTGAAAAAGCTTGGTCGAAAAAAAATTCGAAGAAGCTTGCTCGAAATAAATTTTGAAAAAGTTTCCATAAACGTATTTCCGAAAATGATTTCGCGAAAAATCGTGGAAAAGCTCGTTCGAAAGAAAAAAATTTCGTAAAAGCTTGTTCGACAAAAAATATTCTCGATCGAGCACGTATGAAATTTTTTTTCTTCTTTTTTTTTCGACGAAGCTTCCTCAAAACAAGAAAATATTTGAAAAAATGTACGTTTCTTTTTATATCAACTTCGCAATCGCCTAAATTCCAAATATTTATAAATTGGTGAAAAATGTTTACAAATTAAGGGGTGTTCAATTTTTTTTGTATCTCGCCGAAGACAAATTAATCTTATCATACGTCTCTTCATATTCCTCCTTAATAAACTACATTTTTAAAAAATTGAAAAAGCTTGGTCGAAAGAAAAATTCGAAGAAGCTTGCTCGAAATAAATTTTGAAAAAGTTTCCATAAACGTATTTCCGAAAATGATTTCGCGAAAAATCGTGAAAAGCTCGTTCGAAAGAAAAAAATGTCCTAAAAGCTTGCTCGACAAAAAATATTCTCGATCGAACACGCTCGAAATTTTTTTTTTCGTTTTTTCTCGAAAAAGCTTCCTCAAAACAAAAAAAATGTTTGAAAAGATTTACGCTTTTTTTTTATTTATATCAACTTCGCAATTGCCAAGCTCGATAAAAGTGACCCGAAGAGTATAGTCGAGCTTGCAGCGAGCGCACGAGCACCGGAAATGTGAAGCTTCGACCAAACATCTTCCGGTACGTCAACGTAAACCTTATCGACTCCGATATCAAGAATGAGTTTGGAGAGGGCGTCACCGTCGACGGTGTCATTTGCGCTCGACCATATGGTTAGCGTGGGCTTATGTTCAGCCGTGTCCTTGAGTAAGTCCTTGAAAACTTCCATATCGGACGCCGCTAGGCCAGCGCGCACTGGATAAGTTACCGGCTGTTTAACTTTGTGCTGACCAAGTGCCTCAACCATTTTGCGCATTTGCTCCTGCGTGTAAGCGCCGTTGTTGATTCCAACCTTTTGACCGTACCTGTCAATCACGACGAAATATTATAGAAATAGGAGGAATGATAAATTAATTTGGAAAAAGGAATGATTAACAAATTTGGACGATAAACTAATTTGGATAATAAACAAATTTGGAAAAAGGAATGACAAACAAATTTGGATGATAAATAAATTTGGATGACAAAGAAATTTTGAAAAAGCAATGATGAAAAATTTGAAAACAGGAATGATAAACAAAATTGAGAGAATAAAATTTGGATGATAAACAAAATTGAGAGAACAAAATTTGGATGATAAACAAAATTGAGAGAACGAAATTTGGACGATAAACAAAATTGAGAGATAAACAAATTTGGATAATAAACAAATTTGGAAAAAAGGATGATAAACAAATTTGGAAAAAGGAATGATAAAGAAAATTAAGAGATAAACAAATTTGGAAAAAAGGATGATAAACAAATTTGGAAAAAGGAATGATAAAGAAAATTGAGAGATAAACAAATTTGGATGATAAACAAAATTGAGAGAACAAAATTTGGATGATAAACAAAATTGAGAGAACGAAATTTGGATGATAAACAAAATTGAGAGATAAACAAATTTGGAAAAAGGGATGATAAACAAATTTGGAAAAAGGGATGATAAACAAATTTGGAAAAAAGAATGATAAACAAATATGGAAAAAGGGATGATAAACAAATATGGAAAAAGGGATGATAAACAAATTTGGAAAAAGGGATGACAAACAAATCTGGAAAAAAACGTACTTAGTGGTCCAACCGATTGACAATGTACTTTCCGGAAACGAGGCGGCAGCACCGGCAAGGAACGCGATTGGATCGACGGGTTTCTGGTCAGCATCGGCCGCGTCGACGGGACCATGAAGAATATCTGCGTTCAACCAGACTGGGAAAGTCATCTGTGAATTAACAATAAAAAAACAATATCGAGATAATATAAAAAGCATAGAAATGAATTTCGCGTGGAATAAAATCAAAATTAACTATTAAGTTGATAATTGATTTTAATTTTAAAAAATTATAAAAATTTTGCCCTATCGTAGAAAGAAATATAATAGGAGATAATGATAAGGAGATCTGATCGTAAGATTCAATGGGCTCACGTCTTTCCGGCGTTTCTCAAGAAACGGTCGGCTGGAATTGAAAGCTTCGATGCTTTTGAAGTCGAGCTTTATTCCGTGCTTTCCATTGGTAAGTACACTATCCAAAAAATTCTCAAGCGAGAGATCACTCTCGTCCGCCGGTGGATGCGCCATTATCGGAATTTTTTCTGTCTCGTTCTCACTCGAACCGGACAGAATTCCCATCACGACGTCAGCCTCGATCATCATATGTTCCTCTTAAAATTGAAAAAAAAAAAAAAAAAAATCTTTATTTCATAATTTTTCGATTATTGAATAATCAATTGGATTTCAAAATAATTAACGTAATTTTACTTCGCCAACAAAAGTATCATTGCTCAAACAATTAATTTTATTTAAAAACATCGACATTTTTTCAAATGTGTTTCTTCGTGAACAATTTTTTTTAATTATTCACGAAACGCTTTGTATTAAAAAAAAAAAAAAAAAGAAAAAAAAACTCGATCCAACAATAAATTACCATTTCCAAGAACTTGCTGCAAGTGCTCCATGCTGTTGACCGCGTGAGCCCACGTGACTTTTGTCAAATTGCCATTGATTCGCTCAGAAAAAAAGTCCTTGGGATCCGGCGAAACGTTGCTGCTCATCGCCGCCTCTGAAACGGGAAAAGGGGAAAGAGCTCGTCTGTCAGATATGCCGGAGTGTGGTCTCGGCGAACATTTCAAAAGCCCATCCAAACCTCTGCCCTATGACCTTCGACATAAATATACTCAAGACCTCTTGACCTCATTGGGATGCGCATCACTCAGGTCTTCGTCGTCTCACTCTCTCGCACGCATTTCTCATGACCATTCTTTTCTCTTGTGCACTCTTTTATGAATGACCCTTGGAAGGGCCATTTTTGACATCTTTATAGCTCTCACCAAACGTAGTCGAGAAAGGACCATTTTCATTGTCAATTTCCTACCGATATAATTTAAAAAGGGCTGTTTTTTAAGTACGAAAAATAATCGAGGAAGGGCCATTTTTGGAGTCCCAAAAACAATCGAAAAAGAGCCATTTCTGGAGCATTAAAAATAAACGGAAAACTTTCATTTTTGCAATTAAAAAAGTCATTTGAATAATTTTATTTTTGGTACTTAGAAAATCAGAAAATGTATATTTTTGATGTGCCGAAAAACAATTGGAAAGACCCGTTTCTGGAGAATAATAAATAAACGAAATATTTTCATTTTTGTAGCACCGAAAATAATAGAAAAAATGTAATTTTTTTAAATAAAAGAATAATAAGCAAACAGGCATTTTTGAAGTACAAAAAAATGTTTGTAAAACCAAACATTTTTACAATTTAAATACATGTTTTCGATACTTTTGATTGAAATTGATAAATAAATATCTCAAATATTTCCAACACAAAAAAAGTGTTGGAAATAAAATTTTTTAATAAAAAAAATAATATACTACATATAATTCAAATACAATGAAATTATTGGATCATTTAATTGAAATAATTAAACAGTTTTATTTCTACAATTCATTGAACTGAGAAAGAATGCCATTATTGTTTATAATAAAATAATTCATGAGTTTAGACGTAAAGGATATTGCATATTTGTTAATTAGAAAAAATACAATATCATTTGGTAAAATTAGAAAATACGAAGAGCTGTTTTTAAAAACTTTCAACTGCCCTTGCGTTACTAAAAAAAAAAAAAAGAAAAAAATAATAATTCCGTTATCGAATCACCTTGATAAAAGGAAACAAAATTAAACGTCCGTCGCTGTCGCACTACAAAATGAATTTGCATAAACATTTGTGCTTTTCAAAAGAAAAATAAATGACAAGTGACGAAAGAACAATTTGTTTCACATTACTGGGAACGTAATAAACCGTCCTCTGTTATTTGTCTTTTTTCTTCTCTAACGTCACAGCACTAGTGAAAAAAAGGCTGGCCAGCGAAATGAATAATTTCTCGCGGTGTCAGCTACGACGGCACCACTGAACAGTCGAGTTGGGTCGTTTTGCGTTAGCTGATATGCACATTCATCGATTTTTCTTGGCGCAAGAGACTCATGCATTTTTTAAAAGTTCCATGTGAGATTCCTCGAAAAACTGTCCAACGAATTACGCAGTGATGTATGAGGTCCCCTTCAAACTTATCGGTGGATTATCATTGACATTCGTGTGCTTTTATTTTATCAAAAATCCACGTAAATATGACAAATCGATAAACATATTTTTCGTATATAAAAAATAATTGAATTAATCATTATTTCGAAATTATTTTATTAAAATAAATATAATCGAATTAAAATATTATTATTATTTTTTTATACCACATAGAAAAATAATTTTTGAAAAAATAGTATTATTATTGTCATTGAAATATTGTTGCTATTATTAAATTAATTATATTGTTTTTAAATTATTATTATTATTTGATAAGATAAAAAATCTTGTAAAAATAATGATATTTAACATATTTATAAATTTTTATTTCGTAAAATTACAGTTTTAAATTCCAGTTTTTACATTTTTTAATCGAACCTGTCTTCTTTCAATATAAATCTACATTGAAACGCATTTAACTCCAACAGTCATTAAAAATATGATGGTTACATAATTTCTCAAAATAATTTTTCCAACAATAATTCAAGCATCGTTTTTTAGTGAATACAATGATTGTTTAAACAATTATTTTGCTGCCTTTATTATTCGAATTCAGTACTCACAAATCTATCATTGAAATTTCGACATATATTTTTTCGAATAAATTTTATCCCGCGTACGAATTAAAACATCGTAAAAATAAAAAAATCTTGAGTCAAGAAAGTAATTTTTTAATATATAATAATGGCGGATTTTTTTTTTTTGTTTAGATTAATTTGGTTTTGAGCACTGAACATTTTTTTTGGTTAACTGCATACGAAAATGATAAAGTTTTTCATAACGAAATGTGCCTTCCATATCGTCACTCAGCCCCCCATGTATGCCTCACATACTATGGGTATGTGTATTTATATATATATATATATAACTAGCAGACTTCCTCTTTTCCCTGTTTGCTTTTAATTGATACTACCTGTACAACAGCTCCAGCCGAGCGCTATTTCCGGTCGACTGGTCAAGGACAATTATATACTCTATAACAATATCCCCACTAACTTTGGTCATATAGGGACTCACTGAACTGTGGGATTACGTCCCTAGCACCTTGACATATACGTACGAACATGTAGCAATGCATTTTGGATAGTAACGTGTAATGTATCGAAAGTACGTTTTTCGGAACGGAGCTATGTCAAAGATTTTTCATTTAATCGATAAATCGGTTTCGATACGGATATAGCAAAAAATTACCATCAGTCGGTAAAACGGATTATCGATCGATCGCGTAACCTGAGTTTATTTGGGTCTGTTTGGGTTCACAGTGTCAAACTTTATCTGAAATACTCAAATTCTCTTTTTTTCATCTGCAGTTGAACGCCAACGCCAAATATTAGTTACCATCAGTCGGTAAAATAGAGTATAGATCGATTACGTCAAAGATACAAAGCTTTTCAATCTTTTTTTCGGAAAATATGAAATTCCCATAACCATTGGATCTTCCATTTGGTAAAACCAAATGTTTTTTTTTATCTTCAGTTGGTAAAACAGGTTATAGATCAATCATCTTCAAAATACAAAGCTTCGGAAACGTTATTCGTAAAAACTAAAATTCTTTTGGATCTATGACCTGAAAAGCTTTGTTTTTGAAAACGAGGTAACATCAGTCGGTAAAACAGGATTATAGATCATCGAAAGTGGACGAGTGGAAAGTTCGTTTGATTCGATGTGGAGTAACGAGGCGGTTGAAAACCGGCTGACCGGGTGACCTACCTCAACAGATACCGGATTCTCGAAACCTCACTTCACCTCGCCGCGCCGCTGTCAACCGACGCGCAAAGTATCCAATTAACGTATAACCGGACTGCGGACAATAACTCGTCTGTTCGACAGTGGGGGGTGCTTGGGCTCTAACTCTTTAGTAGCTAGTTCGAAAGTTTTCCAACTTCCTGGTACAACGATCATCATTGTTTTCCCGATTGCTTTATTCAGTTAGTTTTCCCACAGCATGAGCTTTTCCCTCCAATCGGAAGTTCGAAAATTGAAAAAAAAAAAAAAGATTAGAGATTCTATCGAAACGTAGGAAAGACGTTGGAACGAATTTTCTCTAATAACTATTAAATTAACAGTTTCCAAAAAATCTATATAACTTCCTAATAATCCCCAAATAATTTTCTAAATATATTCCTAATAACCAACGGTAGTTAACAGATGTACAATCTCTTGCAATGATTTCCGGATGAATCTAGCGTCAGTCCAATGCTGTTTATTTGTCGATGAGAAAAATCAGCGTAATTGGCAATAAAAAAAAATATAAAAAATCTAACGTTTGGGTTTAGCGTAGCTAAATACAGTAGAAAAGAAAGCAAACCGTCGTACATAGGATGGCTGCAGGTTGGCCGATGTAAATGAGAGCCGAAGTATTCTCTGAAAACTGACAGGCCTTTTTGTTTATCCTTATTATTATGAATTTTTATCATTTTAACCGGCACCAGGGATGGAGGTTTCAAAAGAAACTGTACTGCTCTCACCATTGGTGGATTCCCTGGTGTCTGGTGCTCCTTCCTTCGAGCATTGTTCGACGCCCACATTTGTAGCGTAAACTGCACGAGGGACTAACACAGAGGGATAGAGACAGAGGCAGTGAGAGGAAGGGGGATGACGATGCTGATGATAGAATTTATTATACCCTGCCAACAAACTTTCAGCCAATTAACGGTTATAAATATACGATAAATAAAAAAGACTAACGTTAAAACAGCAAACTATGCAAAACGAAAGTAGTATTAAGTAAAAAGACAACAACGAAAAAAGAATATTGCTTTTTTTCGTCGTACCTAACCTGAAAAAAAAATAATCAAATAATAAAAACTAAAAGAGAGTGGGGATTGGAGAATGAGAGAAAAAAAAAGTGCAGACAGACGGAACAAACCTGAGAATATCGATGTCCCCGCTCGCAGACTGAACGATTCTTCCCTAGTGAAAGCTGGCGTGGCACGACAACTAGTTACGTAACGATATGAGCATCCATACCCACATAGACGTGTAACCCTGGAGGGAGCGGAAGCCTACATACGGAATACGTAACTAACAGCGCGAAGCTTTGAACTGGCTACGTTCAACGGCATACAGAATTTGCGAGATGTGCCAATAGGAGACCTTCAACGAACTCTTTAAACTTGGATTGCTTTTATTTTTCTAGAAACGCTTGATTGCCAATCGAACCCCAAGTTTAGGTTTGAGCTATTGGAAGTCCAAATCGTAAACAGGTCGTTTAAAGTTACTTTGGAAAAGTTAAAGACGTCTAAAGTTGGTTCACACGTGCCCAACTGGTGCTCAAGCTGGAATTGTTGATTTGTATTTAGAAATGGTACTCCGAATCAACTGGGTTTGAGCTATTGGATGTTTTGATCATAAACAGACCACTTGGAGTAACTTTGAATAAGTGAACGGCACCAATTGTGCGTCTAAACATTCTGTGCTTTTGTTCGAACTGGAATGACTGATTTCTCTGGACACCCAAGGTCGCGTACTCCAAATCTATTTGGTTTAAACCGATTAAGTTCTTGATCGTTGACAGACGGCTTACGACTAAGTTTGGATTGCTTGGGGTGACTTTGGACCGGTGAAAGGCTACACTGTAGTGGATTCAATCAACCTAAGCTGATGTACCGGCTGATATTTCTTTTATGATGGTCCAAAATCGTATATTTTCTTATGAGGACGTTCTATGTTTAAGAATTTTGATTTCTTAGATCTAGCCTGAAGCTAGTAGAAGGGTAGCGTGATATAATGTCAAACGACGAAAATTATACGACAAAACATCATTGTTTGGGTTTGCTTGGGTTCGTTTGTGTGTATTTGTATGTTTGTTTGGGTTTGTTCGTTTCTGAACTTCCTGGGGATATTTTATCGTCGTGATGTTTTGTCTGTAATACTTTGTCGTGTTACCAGCTGACATGGAACCCAGTAGAAGTCTATACCACGTTTTTTCCAGCTACTTTAGCTACTGAAACATCATTTTTGGTGATTTCAACTATCCTAAGATTACTGTTCGAACTGGTGGTTAAACAAGACTAAAATATCCACCACTATTGGAATTCGAATCAACCATATATTAATCAAAATGGAAATAGTGAATTGTTGATTCAATAGTTGGACCAGCAATTTTCTTCCTATTAATCTACTCCCACAACCTCCTGAAACAGTTCTGTACAACGTCTTTGAGTAATTTAAGAACATCCCTTGTAACTTAGCTGCTCATCAATATCAATCATGATTAGATTTTTTTTCATTGATTTTTCCAAAAATATCGATAAACTTTGAATTTGATTCAAAATCAAAATAACAATTTCAAATCAGTATCGAACTTCCATGACAAATTTAAATCTAATTTGAAATTTAGACTTTCACACATGACGCCTTGCGTTCTTCAATGACGAATGGAATTTGTCGTTGCTTTCCAACAATTCCGGACAATTTCTCAAAAGGTCACTGACCCATCAATTAACATTTTTCTAGCTCATTGAAGACGAGGGTGACACGAGAGCCTTTCGATGATCTTCCGACACCGTCATTACCGCAAATGTCGCTCATATTGATTGAACCAATTGTCCTCGGGAAACTCCAAAGTCTAAAGTTGTCTATGTGTCACTCATTGATCCCAGCAATTATATGGAATTAGAGATATCTGGGGGATTAGTCGACAATGATATCCAGGATTGAATTCGTTACGTTAGGACGATTCTAACTAACCGCTGAGCCTTGTACTGTTCATAGGATTCTAAGACTGCTTGCTATCTGATGGTTGATCCATCAGGAATTAATTATTTGCTTCGAATCATCATAATTCCTAAAATTCTCAACCTTTTTTTCATTATCAAGAGTAAGCGAAATAACTACGAAAATTATTATCAAAATAACCCAATTTAATTATCAAATTACATTAAAAGTATTTATTAAAGTAGTTGAAAATAAGTTTTATTATAATTATTAATATTTATACATTATCTTTATTATTATTACATTTATTTCTTATTATTATCAACATAATTTAATTTTATAATAAAATTTCTTTGAAATTAGATTTTTTTAACGATTAGCCGTAATTTTATCAAGAGTAAGCGAAATGACTGTGAAAATTAGTATCAAAATAATCAAATTTAATTATCACACCACATTAAAAGTTTTTATTAAACTAGTTGAAAACAAGTTTTATAATAATTATCAAAATTTATACATTATCATTATAATTATTATTAAATTTACTGTATATTATTATCAACATAATTTAATTTGATAATTAAACATTTTTTAAATAAGGGTTTTTTAATGATTGTCCACATTTTGTTGTTATTATTATTGTACAGATAATTTAATGTAATTATCAGACTCAATAAAAATTAATTATCGTACTTGTATAAAATAAGTGGTTTTTTTTTTTGTTATTGCACTCATCTTGAGCTCGACTAGAACCACTTGTTATGAAAAGTTCAGAGTTACCTTGGCAAAATTGAACGCGACCCTGAACTGATAATTATATTTTACGATTTGGTTTCACTGAAACACCCTGTATGTCACGTACACGTTCATAGTAACGTCGATGGATCAATTTGGCTGAATCAAAGACGAGGGACTATTTACAACCAATTAATTCCTTAAAACATCACTTGAAGTCACTTGTACCAATAATTCTGAATATTTGTTTTCAATTCTCCCTACATTATTATTAGGTGAAGATTAATTTTTTTTTGCAAATAAACAAACGCTGAAAACAAAAATTGAGAAATAATTTACACATTTATAATTACCGTAATTCATAATTACGGTTATTAAAAATTTCTATAATTTAAAATTAAACTATCATTTATAATCACATTTATGATAATCCAGAACAACTCATTTTTTAGCATTAAAAAAGATATCGAATTTTTTTATCGCAAGGAGTCGAGTACTGAAAAAAATTATATTTTCTCAATCGTCATAATTCCAAATGTATTTTTTTTTATCAAAATTTCACTTTTATCAATATAAATGTTTATCAATCCGCTACTAATAAAAACGAACATTCGTTTTTAATTCTACCTACATAAATATAAGGTAGAATTGAGTTGTATTTGTTTTTTTTTTAATAAATAATGGTCGACAAGCAAAATAATTAATAGTTAGCATTAATAATTAATATATAATGAATAATTTTTATCATTTCAAATGTTTTGGGCATGAAAAAAATCAATCGTCAAAGAAGTCGATATTTTGAAAAAAATATATATATATATACATTTGACAAATTCCCAATTGCCACAATTTAAAATTTTTTTTGTCAGTACAATTTGTAATAATAACACGATACAACCAGTAACCTCATAAGCTTATTTATTGAGAAGTCCTGCCTTTTTTACTCAGAATAATATTATTGACAAGACTTTTTTTTTCCACCTCAAGAATACTTCTCTTATTTACGTTGTAGTTTGACACCGTCATTAGGAGTGTACGAAGAGTCTGTGAAAAAAGTTCTGTCACCGTTTAACTTGAAATGGCTGAGGAGAAAAAATAGATCGGTGGCACCAAGTTTTCGCCTCGCTAAGTGCGCACAAATTCATTGCCCAAACACAAATAAAAATTTCTTGGCTCCAGTAAAAATCCGTCGATTTCTCGGTACGTTATAAATAAATTTATTCGAAATTTCGTACGAAACTTTGTTAATACAAATGAAAATAAAAATCAAAACAAATCCTCGATTGTTTTACTCATTTCTAAAAGAAAAAATAAATATTTTTTTCAACCTAAACAAACCCAAACAAATCCTATCAAATCCACAAAAACTATAAAATCAAATAAACCCAAACACATTTCCTTTCATTTTTCAATCACGACTGTATACGATAAACTGGAGAATAAAAAAAAGCTAATAAGATAAAGAAGATATTTCCTGGTAGATAAAAAAAAAAAACACCGAGACATATGGCTCTTTTTTATCGAACGGATTAACACAATGCTTGTTCCCACAAAATGACGCGCAAAGCTCAACCTCGCTCTCGCGTTCTCGAAGCTTCCGAATGTATCACGATAATTTTCTAAACACCAGCGTTCAACATCTCCCTCCATTTTAATCGGATTAATAAATTGTTAAGTTTGAAAATGTAGTTCGATAAAATTGAGTTAATGAATAATTTTATTTCTATAAAAAAGAAAAGAAAATTCAAAAACTTTCATAGTTTATTACTCTTGAACATGAAAATTTGTTTATTTCTTTATTAGAAATAATTTTTTTTCAAAATTTCTTCATTTTTTAAACATTTCTTTATTAGAAATAAAAATGTATTTATTTCTGCAAAATATTTAAATATTTTCTTGACCAAAATCATATTCCAAAATATTTCAATCTTATATTTATTCCTAGAAAAAAAAATCAGCTTCATGTTTTTTTTTTCCTGCGATGTATTCAAATATTTTAGTCACTTAAGTACGTAAGTTATTTTATTATTTAAGCACTCGATGTTTTCTAGGTAAAATATTCATTGCTTCAGTGATGACAATTTAATTATTTCGGTACGCAATATTTGTTGTCCCTTTTTAATTTGAACAAATAACTACTTGTTTTTTTTTAAATAAAAATATTTAAATATTTCTTAAGACTAAAAAATGATGAAAGTGATCTTTTTTTTCGAGGTATAAAAAAAAAACTACTAAATTCCTAACTTTACTAATTTCAAAAACTGAAGTTGACAAATATATTTCAGGCGTAGAAAATAACAAAATAACAAAATGCGTAAGCATATTTTTTTTTAGATTAAAAAATAATTTTTGAAAAATCATCAAAAATTTCATCGTTTAACCCACATAAAATTTGTTTGGGTTTCACCCACATGAAATTTGTTTGGGTTTCACCCACATGAAATTTGTTGTCAATTGTCCTGGCATCTTGGCACGAATTAAATAATCAAAGGGTCAATATCGTTAATGGAGTTTGAGGAATGAAGTTGGTCGCGTGTGTTACAACCTCAACCCGTTCTTGACACGATGTCGATGACGTTCTAGGAGCCCCGCAAATGATCGTGAACGAACCGAATTAATAAAATCGTCGAAGGATGCCTTAAGGTGCGAAGTGCACCAACTATCGAAAATTATCACGTCTCACGTCATGACCATAGATAAAGAACAAAACACTGAAGCCTCGTTGTGTTTGACAAATTAGCGAAAACTCGCTAATGATTGAAAAAAAAAAAAAAAAAAAACTAGCTTGAAGAGTTTCTCGAGTCGTCTCGATACGTCTAGTGATTCAAATAGTTCTCTATACTTTAAAAAGTTAGGTTAATGCCAAATATGATAAATAATAATAATATTTTTCAATCCAAAAAATAAAAAATAAACTTTTTTTTAATTGTGACAAAAACCTAATACACAATATTTTATATAATTAAATTATATATGCTTATAAATTATAATAAAAATAATTAAATAACATTCAATAAATTAAATTAAAACGTCACAAATAATTGAACCCCGATAGAACTTTCAATCACTTTAATCATTTCCAAAAAGACGCGAAGAATACTATGGAGATCATTTTTTATTCAGTTGGAGGAATTTTTTATTTTGATTATTATAAATCCAAGCTGATTACGAATTATATTTCAATTATAAATAATTGGAAAAAAAATTATTATTATTGTGCTCATTTTATATATTGGTTAATTATATATAATTATTTATTTACTTTATTGATTATATATATATATATATATATATATTAGTTTATAATTATCTAGATATATATTTTCATTTGTTTACTCATAAGAAAACGTTGTAAGAAATAATAAATGTAGAATCTTATTTAACATAAATTCGCACGTATTTAAAAGTATGTACACAATGATTTACAATTCTAAAAAAGTATTGGAAACATTGAGAAATTCTGGAAAATGGCTAAGTACAAGATTTAATAAATTTTAAAATATGGAGAACATAACAAAATTCTTTTCAAGTGCCAGAGGCGTAGAAAGATAGCAGAAGAGGGTTCGAGGTCGCAGAGTTTACTCCAAAGGTATTTTTGCACCGCACTATATGTATACAATACTCAAAGCTCGACTGACAAAGTCTTCACGTTCCATATAGGTTTTCGTTTATTTTTGCAAGTTTCTGATAGTGGCTTTTGTAGGCAAGTGATCGCGCCACTGAAAATGCTAAACCGAAGCCCGTACATTTCATTTGTATACAAGGTAGTATGTACTTTCTATTTTTTTCAAATAATCCTTAAAAATAAGGCTGAATTTGCTTTGTTTTTCTCAAATTGTCAATAATAAATCAGTTAAACCTGAAAACCTCGAAACTCGTAAAAAAAAGTAATCATAAAACAAAATTGTTGGTAATAATCATTTTTAAAAATCGTTGCAATTTGTTATTTAAAAAATTACTTATTACCTCAAAATAGGATGAAAAAAAAAAACAAATCGAACGTAAATTTTGAACTAAGGGGAATCGAGAGGGTTTCATGAATAATTCCCGAGGAGAAGATTCGAATGTTCCAAATGTCGTCCTAAAAAAAATACTAAAAAAAAAAAAAACAGAAAATGTTGGAAAAAAATAATTGACCGATAATTAATATTACCATACTCGTACAAACCACAGAAATATGTCGTCCGAAATTACTAGAAGAAAGAAGTAAGTATACCAAATTTTATTCCCAAAAAATATAATTAACATTTTACAAAAATGAGAGTGAATTATTTTAGCGATATTCGTATAAGACAGTAGAAACAAAAAGATTTCGATAGAAATTACTACAGAGTAGGAATAAAAATTTCAAAATGTATACCCAAAAATAAAAACTAAATTTCTTAACAAAAATAATTAATTCAATTAATTTTCTCAACAAAATAATTGATTCAATTAATTTTCTCGACAAAATAATCGATTCAATTAATTTTCTCAACAAAATAATTGATTCAATTAATTTTCTCAAAAAGATTATTGATTTAATTAATTTTCTCAACAAAATAATTGATTCAACTCATTTTATTTTTTATTTTTTCAATGCTCGCCAGCGGCCAACTATTGCGCCGAAAATAACAAACCAGAAAAAGGAAATATTAAAAAATTCCAATGGCAAAAAAAAATTTCAAAAAACAAAATATTGCAAAAAAATGGTCAGCTAATTGACAGTTAATTAACTCACGTGTGATCGACAGGAGAGCAACCAGGATTTTGATTATAGAATACGTTCGAATCATGATTATCGTCGTCGCTTATCTTCAAGGCAGTTTTCACTTGAACACCGGGCACAGAGGCTCCACGAGAGTACACCCGTTCTGTTCGACGGTCACGAAACGACTGACTGGCTGCCACCACTGCGCGATTCGAACCGTCGACGAAAAAAAAGGAATGCGAGAATGTAAAAGGGCGTATGTCCGGTTGCTTACTTGCGTGGTAAATTAGTCCTGACACAAGATTTTCTCAGGCTGTCTCGACGTTCCTGAACAAGAGCTCGGAGCTCTTCGAAGGGTCCCTAGGATCGGGGAATCCCCGGAAGAGTCCTCGAACGAGCGACGGACCATTTTTATTGTACTCGACAATTTTCGACGTACCTAAAACTGAAGGGCGACTTCAGTAAAGTACATCCGGATTATGAACGTCGAGGATTTCGTTTCGAGAAACATTTCACGTTTTTCGTCAAAATTATTACGGACTTTTAAACAATTTTTATTATTTTGAAAATCCATCGGTTTTTTTTCAAAATTTCGAACTTAAAAGTCATTTCGATTAAAAAATACGAAAACTTATTTTTGCATTCTTTATTTCGTTGTACAAAAAAATTATAAAGTTATGTGACAATAAATGATTTAAATGGCAGCCAAATATAACAGCACCATCGTTCGATTGACAGTATCGGAGGTGGGAACAACCGGAATGAAAATAGTGAAGTTGACAACCAGAAAATTTTGGTCGAAGTTTATTGTAAAAATATTGACAGTATTGTAGTCAACTAGAAAATTATATAACAGGTAAAAGAATTGACAATAAAATTGACAAGTCATTAAATTTGCAGATAATAAAATTGACAGGTCACGATAACCAAGTCTATCAATTAACAAGTTATTCAATTGATAGATCATTCAGCTGCCAGTATACAGAATCTATAAGTTGTACTTGGCAGTTAATTAAACAAAATTGTGAATTGAATTCACAAATCATTAAATTTATAAATAATTGAATTTACAGACAATAAAAATGACAGATTATTGATTGACAAGTAACCTAATCGATAAGTCATTTAATTCATTGACGATTTAATTTTTAAATAACTTTATTGACAGATAATGTAACTGGCTTGTAATTTAATAGGCAGAAAATGTAATTAACATGTATGATTCTGTAATTTTATTGACAGATCGTGTAATTGAGAGGTCATTCAATTAAAAGGACACCCAATTGACAGGATACCTAATTAACAGGACACCCAATTGACAGGACACCCAATTGACAGGACACCCAATTGACAGGGCACCCAATTGACAGGATACCCAATTGTAAATTCATGACGAAAAACTGAAGCTGTGATAATAGAATTCATCGAACATCAACCAGGTACGAGATGAAATGCCATTCCCAACGTATCACGTATCTCACGTCGTATCGGCACGTACACTGTTAAATTTACGAACGATAAGTCGTACAGACCGCGCGAGCTAAGCAAATGTGCGGTGGCTAAACAACGTTCCATGCTCGTGAATCGTTTCCGGCTTAAGCTCATGGTCGCCTCCATGAACGATCAAACTTCTTCAAGGGAGAACGTATATACGAGTTACATACGTTGGGCAAAACGTTTAACCGTACACGCTCATTGCAAAGCCAACTACGAAATCGTATACAAGGCATCGTGTAATCAATTCGCGTCGACGACTCATCGCTTTCGCTACCAATGTGACCGTGAAAACGGATGTCATGACTCTGCCTGTACACATAATATTTTTATCTCCCTCGGTCTGTCTCTTTCTCCCGCTTTACCCCTCGCCCCACCATCCCTCATGAGCTAGCTTTCGTTCCCTCCCGCCTTCCCTGTCCTTCTTCCTCTGACCGGCACTTTCTGTACATCATCCTTCATATACATCGTTCGACAACCGTGAATTTCCCTCAACCAATTTGTACGTTATATATTTTTAATTTGCAATCCGATATGTCAGCGACAATAGTACCGAACGCCCGGTGAGAATAGCGAAAAATGGCTTTCCCTGGCTCGTTTATATATTCCCAAGAATAGTATGCCTTGCTCGTTATTGTGAATAAAAATGACACTTTTGGGAACAAACTTGAAGAAAATGACAGCTTATTGGCATCATTGACAGCATCGAGCTTCGATGTAACGACGATTACAGTGTTGAAATTGAATATCGAAGAATCGACACCGCTGCTGCCAAATATTGGGAACTATTACGAAATTGACAGTTTTGGTATCGAATTACAAAAATAATGACAGCTCAATGACACTATTGGTAGTAATGAGGAACAAAGTAGCGACGAATATTGTAAAATGTTGCTTGAATCGAATATTGTAAAATTGACATCGCTGCTGCCAAATATTGACAGCGTTAACGCAACTGTCACTGTTGGGATTTACCGTAAAGAAAATAAAAACTTGATGATATTAATGGCAGGAGCAAGGCTGAACGTAAAAACCATGATAATGTTAAGATTGAATACTCAAGAATTGACACTCCTGCTGTCAATTTGTTTTTGGCATTGACAGCAGCGGAGCCGAAATTAATACAGTTGGCAGTATAGCGGCAGCCAAGTTGATAAGACAGAACTAAGAGTTTTTTGAATATTTCAGATTTGGTTGTATAATTTGACATCGATCTTCAGTTGACATACAGCGTACTCCAAAAAAAGTTTTTTTTTTGAGAGACACGTAACCGAATGTAGAATTAATTTGGATGTTTTTCATTCACATGCCCTTTTGTTGAAATTAATTGCAAATATCGTTATATGACTGCGTGGCAAATATTTAGAATCGCAAGTCTGAGCCCTATAGTATGGCATGCATGTTGGCCAATCAACGAGTAAACATCGACGAGAAGTTGTAGGTAAACTGTATGCATACCTATCATAGCATGCACAACTATCGACGGAAATGGGGTTTCCCCTCTCACTCCTGCTACGTTGACAAATATACATATATTTTTAGCCATATTGACATCCCGGCTTTATATCAAGGTTAGCTCGATAGCAGGGTGGTATTTCGACGGAGATATATAAAATGCTAAACCGGTGATCGATAAGAAACTTTACCTATCGTCGACTTAAAGTACGCAAAGATAATATGACGAAATGAAGTAACACATGCAGCCGTGATCGTGGAGTCATAAAACATATACCAATTTCATCGTCATATTTCGCTCTTGTATATTTTTTTTTACTTCATCGATCCTGATATAGATAAGAGGTCTCTTGTTAGAAGGCTGCTCATTGCGATAACAAACAAATTGCAGTCAGAATAGAAATCCAGTGAAAAAGTCTCCTGAGAACCACATAATTTCAGTATTTGTTTTCAAAACCATGTCCACTATGTGCATCGTGAAATCCGGAAGAGAAACGTCCTTATCCATTTTTCTCTACGTTCCACCGTTCGTGAGATATCGGTGAATTAATATTAATCCAGGAGTGGGGGTAGCACGCGCCCCACCTTGCAGCCGTAGCCAACGGGATCGAGCGCTGCCGCGCAGCCTACTCCCCACTCTACGCTGAGACCCGCCAGCGCATCTGATTAGCTGTTCTTTATCACTCAATAACCCGCGAACGGCGCCTCGTAGAAAAAAGGTGATAAGAACTTTTCTGTTCGTAATCTCGTAAAGAATCGATTTTTCAGAGTTTCAAAATGCCCACTGCAAATAAGAAGGCTGCGGCTTTGAGAAAACGTCTACCGGTCGATAAATAATGGCGAAAAGGAAAAACAATCAAAGCAAAGCATTATAAAAATGATAAATTTTTATTAAAATACATATTTATATATTTATAATACAAAATCGTTACGTCAACGATCATGTAAACATTCTTAACAACGGTGGTACTTACATTGTAAATATTGTCACCTTAAATTTACAAATATTCACGCACCTTTGCAACTTCATTTATCTATTTCGCGTTTTTATTTATTTATTTGGATCATAAAGCAAATACGTCGATGACACGTGAGTGAAATAACGGGGCAATAAATGGTCGATGGTAACAATATGGCAATATTTCACTGTTTTCTCACATGGGTGAGAAAATTATTAATAAATTCGTATTTCGCAACCTTTTGATTACAAATAACGTGATCATATGGAAAATTGATTTAAGCGTAACATATGGACGATCTATCGTTTTTTCAGAATCGATATTCAATATGATCAATATTTTCATCATCGCGATATATATGAAAGGCTTAGCGATAGTCCTCGAAATTATTTTCTTTTCATTGGGAGGTTTCATTGGTCACGTTTTGGCCTCCAAATTTGATGTCAAGACTATGGCATTGGGATTGCTATAAATATGCCTATACATCCACGTATTTTTGTCAAAGTTGCTGTATTGATATAAAAAAACAAATAATTATCATTATAATTTGTTATCTTTTGTTAAGGCACAGAATGATTATCAAGGACTCATATGCAAAAACAAACTTCGGAAATAATTAAAAAATATGCTGTATCAATTATCGGAGAATTATTTAAAATACTTCTTTCGTCCTTTTAATGCGAGTACCGATCTTTATTTTAGAAACAATTTCAGTTATTATTGTGTCCAAAATATATTCTCGATTGTCTTTCTGCGCAATACTCCAGACACATTTTATTGCACACTTTAAATAAATCGGGCAAATCAAGACGTTCCAAAAAAAAAAAAAACAGATTTTCCAAAAAATTTTCAAAGGACGATTTGATAAATATATTCTTCAAAAATCGTTATTTTTAAACTGTAGATTCCGTAAGTGAACTACATTCGGATTATTGTTGTCAAATTTTTTTCGATTTTATTTTTAGGTATGAAATTTACTCAGGATATCCTGTATGCATATATATATATATATATCGATATATAATACACATCTATATATGGATAAATGTGTATTCAGGCGTGTCAAATGTCCTTCATACCTAGCCACGTTCGAAAACGTCTATACTTCCACTGTCGTATTGCAACAGAAAGAAAAAAAAACACCAACGGTCCTTATTTTCAAAAATCGTTGATGGTGCATTTTTTTCGACTTTTTGGAACATTTTTTTTCTTTTATCGATCTTTCCGTTCGTCGATACAATTATTAGCGAAAAATTGTTCTTTAAAAGCTGAGAATAATTATTTTTTCGTTTCCTCGTTCTTGTGGAAAATCTCCAAAAAATTGTAATATTTTTATTTGATAGCATTGAAAAAAAAAAATCATTAATGGAAACGTAAAAACTAGATTTTTATTAACTTAAGATACATCGGACTCGTGACAATAGAAAAAAAAAAACGTTATGATCGATTTTTTCGAGTTTTCTCGTCCATATGAGTATGTAAACGTAACTATATTCATATGAAAAAGAAAACTGAAAATAAAAACGAAAGAAAAGTCACAACACACCCGGTTTAATTCGATAATGAATCGTCGATGAATTTTTTCATCACGCAAACTCGAGTCACGTGATCCTGCTAATTAATTAGGTGAGAAAAAATGAAAAATAATTACTACCTCTGGTAATTACAAAAGTAATTAAACATGAATTATAACTGCGAATTATGTTAAAAATCTTCAAAAATTTCCAAATTTTCTGACAAATTCTTCAAATTTTCATATTGTTCTTAAATATTGATTTAAAAGTCAATTGTGATTATGATCATGAATATTATTATTATTATTATTATGATTATTATATTGTTTGTAATCATCGTTGTTTATTCAAGCAATCATTATCAAAGCGAATTTATTACGCGTATCAAAAATTGCCATTTCGAAAATGCAATTAAATGCAATTGATAAAATATATATTGCAAATAAAATGTCGTATGACGACGGCTCGGTACGTGACAATTGTCAATTTATTTTCCTGTTGTTATTTCGAGTGAAAACAAAAATGAATGTTTATTTTCGTGCTTGTCGAAGTAATTTTTCGTTATCGAGGAAGATAAAAGAATTGTTTTCATTATTAAGTGAATTCCTTTACAGGCATCGTCACTTTCATTCCGGATATTTTTTAGTCCGGGTTAAATTAAAGAGAACGTTTTTTTTTTTAATCCATTTTTTTTGGTTAAGTTCGATTTATTTACTTTTTGTTTTATGAAATTTATTAATTTGTGTTTTGGTAATTCATCTTAAATTTTATTTGATCTTTCGTTTATTCAATTGTCCTTTTGTTCGGGTGTGTTTAATTAATTAACTGATTAATTATTGATTTTTATTAAATTAATTAATAATTACTTAAATTAATATTTAGTTAATCGGTTTTTATTATTAATTAATTATTTATTTTATTACTTGTCTTTTTATTTTTTCTTGAAAAAGATAATTGTGTTTATTAAAAAATACAAACTCAAAAATCACACGAGGTTTTTTTAAAAATACATTCGATATTTTGTTGCAAAGCGAAACAAAAGATAATTGATAGTTTTTCGTTTTATTTGTAAAAAAATTCATTATTTATAATTCTCGAAAAGTCGAGAATTATTAATAACTATTTCATTATTATTCTTCAAGATATTTTCTAAATATTTTTATTAAAAAAGAAACGGCTGTTGAAAAAGAAATACGCTCGTCCTAAAATCGGAATTGAACGTAAATGCAATTGGCCTGATGGGTACTGACCATAAATTATTTAAAGCTCAATTATGGAAAATTATGGAATATTTGTTCACTTTAAAAATGGAGGTAGATGAGTGACTTGTCAAATAAAGAATTATTATGGCAAAGAGAGACAAGCTTAAAAAATGAATGCGAAAATAATCTAAAAAATTTGAAAATATGTTGAACAATCGGTAGTTTCATGCAAAATGACCAAAAAACTTATTGATCTTGAGATTGTCTTAAAGGAACGATTTCCTTATCAATACGAGTTTAATTTTTTTCGCGTAAATGTTTATACAAGTTTTCATCAATTACGTGTTTCTTTCCTTAACTTACGTTGAGCCAACGCTGGATAACATTGAAAAAAAAAATTATACTGTCAAATATTTGGTGACAATATTTAATAATATTCCAATAATATTGTAAAATGCACGAATCAAATTCCACACGGAATCCCATATACACGCATTCACATATAATTTTTAAAAAGTTTTCTTTTTCTCGTAATTCAGCCAATGGAAGAACGGGGAAAATCGATATCTCGATAAATTTGGCAAAAAACAATTTTTCGAAATCAAAATTGAAAACGAGATAAACTTTTTTACGCATCAATTTTTTTAACAGTCGATAAGATAGAGATTTGTATTTTTCGTCATTTCGATAATTTTTTTTTATTATTCATTATCAAACCAATAACTTTTTTCGAACTTGGTAATATTTTTGTAGACATATCTAAAAAACCATATTAAAGGAATGCAATTTTTTTCTTCGCCCAATTAATGCAATCGCATTAAAAATGCATGTTTAAAAAAAAAGTATTTTTTTTTCAATCTGCCATTATTTCTTATTTTGAAACTCATTATTTTATGAAACATAAATTACGAAATATTTTCAACGAAAATATTGTTGGCGAAAAACGCCAACTTTTGGTTACAACGGAATCTGCATATCCCGCAGAGTCGTAAGATTTTTTTAATCCTGTCAATTTTCTCGAGTTGCGTTGTAACGATTGTCAAAAAATAAACTAATATTTAATTCCACGTCGGGATATAAGCTACGATCGATTATTAGCTTCGTTACCGAGAAAACAAAAAAGTTTAATGTCCAACTTAACCTAAACCGAGCAAGGAAGCTCGGTGAATAATGAAAGCCCGATTTAGGTTAGGTGATACATTTAACTCTGGGCAAAACTTCATGAATAATGCAACCCCGATTTATGTTAGGTTCGACATTAAACTTGAGGTTAAGTTTCGCGTTGAATGACAGCCAAAGAGATGTCACCTCTTTTTGAGGTTATCCCCAAGGTCGTGTCATTTACTTATTTTTTTTTTTTAATTTATTTCTGAGGTCACCCTGTATCACCGGGAACTTGGAAGGCAACTGAACTGCCATCTGGAACGCAACGATGGAATGTTCTCTTCACCCGCCTTCATTGAACAACCTTACCGACGGAGCGAGGGAAGGAATCTCCCTTATTCGATCACAGAAATAAAGAAATACGGCTGATGATAATTTTCGTTAATCCTCGCTCGGTCGTCACAGTTTTGGGTGCAACTGACGATCCGATCTTGCGTTTGTCTCGTCGTCACCGTTTCCCACGTCCATGTAAACCAATTCTGTCTTCCTGCCGTTCGAGGCTGCCACCTTTCGTGACTTTGCGTTCTGCAAACGGTAAAACAGGGATTTTATGAGCAATCACGTTGCACGGTCGGTATATCGTGAGATAAACGGATGTGATATACATCGAGGACATTTCACGACATTTTTTGCTAATTGGGATTGCACTTATTTTAGGATTTTAGATATTTAGAAACTAGGAGATTTTTAGAAATTCAGAAATTCGTAAACCTTTAAGAATTTAATAACTTGAATTATAAAATGAATTTGAAGGTTAATAATTCTGGAATTCACAATACTTCTAGAAGTTTGTAAACCGAAAATATTTTAGAATTCTATAAACAGATGGAGCCCAATTTTTTAAACCCAAACAAGCCAATAGAATCTCAGAAATTGAAAAACTTTTAGAAATTCCGGTATCGACACTCTAAAATTCTAAAAGATTTTCAATTTCATTTTTTTTCCATTGTAATTATGGAATTCTAAAATAATTGTCATTTCTAACAGGTAGAAATAGTATATTTTCTGAAATTCCGAAAGATTTTCAATTTCTTGAATTCTAGAGATTTACTTGTGTTTCCAAAATTACAAATTTTGTAATTTCTAAAGTTAACGCCAACATTGTTTATCATTTGACTCGTGAAATTGAATGCCAATGTTTATAGATTTCCAAAATTCAAATAGTTTCCCAAATTTCACAAAAGCTTAAATTTCTGAAATAAAAGCTTCTAAAATTTGTCTATATTATTTTTAGAATGTTGAAACTTTTAGAATTTTAGAAATTGTCATACCTCTGGAATATTATTATCTGTACAAATTAATCATATATTCCAGAACTGAAAAAAAAATCAGTTTTGTTTTCGAAAACGCATAGAGTTAATAAATAAATGACAGAGAAGAGGGTGGAAGACCGGAAATGAGAACTCACTCTCGGGCTTCGACTTCTTTGGACGTAGAGCAACGCAGAGGCGACAACAAGCATCAACGAACCAACCACTGCCATTATCACGCTGCAGTAACTACCTATGTCGGGTAACATGAGCAACTGTCTCAACGAGATAGCGAGATCATCGGTCGTGCCACTACGAAGGTTGAACCAGAACATCGGAAAATATATCTTCGGTACGTCCTTGAAGAGCCTGAATCAAAAATAAACAAAATAAAGAAATAAAAGTAAAAAAAGGAAAATTGAAAAATCAAAAGTCTTTTTAATTCCAAACCAAAAATCAAAAACAATAATAGATAATTGATGAAATTATTCAGAAAGTACTCAAAAATATTAATCATTTTTCCAAAACATTGAAGAATATAAATTTAAAAAAATATATGAAAAATAAAAAAATTAAAGCAAAGAAAGGAAAAATAAAAAAATGATAAAATATTTATAATCCAAAAAAAAAAATAAAAAACAATAGATAATTCATGAAATAATTCACAAAGTACTAGAAATATTTAATCAATTTTCTAAACATTCTATGGTTTTTTACCATTTAATAATATTAAAATAAAATGTCGAAAGAAATTAATTGCATTGCTTAACAATAAATCCATGCAAAAGTGACAATATAAATATATTCTGAAAAAAAAAAGAAGGAAATATTTCTGTACTTAGTCTTCGTTAATAAAACAAATAATCGTCATTCGCTTAAACAAATACTTACTCCACCGTTACGGATGGTTGGAGGAGGATGTTAACTTGCAAACGTGCCGCGACGTCAATAGGAATTCCCGTTGTCTGTAATAATGACAAACGATGACTTTTCATTTCTTATATAATTCTAAAAAAATTTAATTTTGAAAATCAACTTCAAAAATTAAGTACTAGAATCTAATTCCTAAAAACAAGTTATGAACTGAGTTTCGAAGACTCAGTTTTAGAACGAAGTTCTAAAAACTTCCTCGTAGAATTAAATGATAAATCTAGTTGTACAAGGTAACTTTTCAAACTGAGTTCTAAATCAGATACTAAATCGTCAATAATATATCTGTAAATTGAGCTCTTAAAAAACAACTTTTAGAACTAAGTTCCAAAAGATGCTCAAAAAAATATCTTTCACAACTATCTAAACCAAGTTCTAGAAACTAACTTTCATGACCAAGTTCTAAACCAATTTCTAAAAACTAACTTTCATGACTAAGTTCCAAACCAATTTCTAAAAAGCAACCTTCTACCGCTAGAAATAAGTACTAAAAACAAATAATACAACTAAGTAAGTTCTGAAAATTTACCTCGATAGCCAAAGTCTAAAACAGAGTTATAAAAAACCATCGTCGAAGGAGTAACTCTTCTAAAATCTTAGTTCTAAAAACGAGTCTCTAAATTCCTAAATTCTACGACTGAACTTTAAGAAACTAATGGATAGAATTTTCTTTTTCGTATTAATTTCGAACTAAACTGCCAAAAATAAATAGCGTTTTGGAATTAGTTTTTTTTTGGACTCACCGGTTCGAGGGTAATGTAGAAACTGTGGAGATCAGGATTGGGTTCTAAGCCGTTTACTTGGTCCTTGAGCATCGGATCCGCCTTGAAGAAGTGGGGCAAGCTTAAAAATCCGGGCGCCCCGTAGCGGCAGGCCGTGACATTAATCATGCCCATCGGGGTGCAATCCCCGTTGCAGAAACAGCGTCCGACATTGACCCAATCTGGATCGTCACCGGGTACTGCCAAAAGTGGCGCTTCGATCGGTTCGGCTGGAAGCTCATCGTCGTCCGATCCGATCGGCATCGGTGACGTTCCTCTGTCGAAAAAGTTTTCGGTGGTCGTTGTCGTCTCGAAGTATTTTGCCTGCTCGTGAGGATACTTCCGCCAAGTTTCGTTACTGAGAGCTTTCTCGCCAAGCGCGTACTGGTAGCCAGTCATACCTTGGTGGGTCACCTCTCGAACGTACTCGTACGTCAATGACCTGGATTAATACATTCATTAATAAATTAATAAATAACAAAAAATAACGAACATTACTTACATTTTTTTCACAACTTGAATGATTTTTTTGGAATTATTGGAGATAGGGGATTTTAGAATATTTGGAATATTGGAGAATTAGGAATATTCATTTATATTAATGTTTATGAATATTATCGGAAAGGGAGAAATACAAAAAATGAATATTTATTTTGTAAAATTTATATAGTGTAAATAAGGGAGTGGACGGATGGCGCGCCTCGCACGCGAATTCGGCCGCGAACTCTCGACTTTTCGGGCGAAAAATCGTGCCAGGACAATTCCCGAGCGCTGACCGTGCCCGCGTGTGTTTATGTACGTGTGGTTTCGTTACGAGCGCAGCGTGGAGAAAAGACGCGCGTCGTTTCGTCCCAACGAAAACAAACACGTATATGTATGTGTGTCAACCGATACTCGCCTACATATAAGTGGTATATACTTTCCGGGAAAACTATACGAGATATCGATGTGAATCTAACACCATTATTTAAGTTAAGGAAAAACCTTGTCCAAACACACCCATTGAATCTCTATAGTATATAAGGAGCTCACTCTGCGACCTTCAAATTTCGTGATTTTTGAGATTCCGGAAAAGTGGCCGGGGTAGTCGAACATTTATTTTCGGCTTTAAAAGTATTAAAGGGGTCTATATAAT